>OZ022597.1:13656037-13663537 GCA_963669155.1 Arbacia lixula
CACTCACAGTCATCCTTCTCTCCCTTTCTTTCTTTCTCCCTCTCTCTCTCTTCCTCTTCCTCTCTCCCCCTCACTCTCTCTCTCTGTAGCTCAATTCAAGCCACTGTATCACTCACGATCATCCTTCTCTCCCTTTCTTTCTCCCTCTCTCTCTCTTCCTCTTCCTCTCTCTCTCTCTCTCTCTCTCTGTAACTCAATTCAAGCCACTGCATCACTCCCGATCATCCTTCTCTCCCTTTCTTTCTTTCTCCCTCTCTCTCTCTTCCTCTTCCTCTCTCTCTCTCTCTCTCTGTAGCTCAATTCAAGCCACTGCATCACTCACGATCATCCTTCTCTTCCTTTCTCTCTCCCTCTCTCCCTCTTCCTCTCTCTCTCTCTCTCTCTCTCTCTCTCTGTAGCTCAATTCAAGCCACTGTATCACTCACAATCATCCTTCTCTCCCTTTTCCCTTTCTCTCTCCCTCTTCCTCTCTCTCTCCCTCTCTCTCTCTCTGTAGCTCAATTCAAGCCACTGCATCACTCACGATCATCTTTCTCTCCCTCCCCCTCTCTCTCTTCCTCTCTCTCTCCCCCTAACTCTCTCTCTCTCGCTCTCTCTCTGTAACTCAATTCAAGCCACTGTATCACTCACGATCATCCTTCTCTCCCTCTCTCCCTCTTCCCCTCTCTCTCTCTCTCTCTCTCTCTGTAGCTCAATTCAAGCCACTGCATCACTCCCGATCACCCTTCTCTCCCTTTCTTTCTTTCTCCCTCTCTCTCTCTTCCTCTTCCTCTCTCTCTCTCTCTCTGTAGCTCAATTCAAGCCACTGCATCACTCACAGTCATCCTTCTCTCCCTTTCTTTCTTTCTCCCTCTCTCTCTCTTCCTCTATCTCTCTCTCTCTCTCTCTCTCTCTCTGTAGCTCAATTCAAGCCACTGCATCACTCCCGATCATCCTTCTCTCCCTTTCTTTCTTTCTCCCTCTCTCTCTCTTCCTCTTCCTCTCTCTCTCTCTCTCTCTCTCTCTGTAGCTCAATTCAAGCCACTGCATCACTCACAGTCATCCTTCTCTCCCTTTCTTTCTCCCTCTCTCCCTCTTCCCCTCTCTCTCTCTCTCTCTGTAGCTCTATTCTTTCTCCCTCTCTCCCTTTTCTTCTTCCTCTCTCTCTCCCTCCCTCTCTTTCCCTCTCTGTCTCTTTCTCTCTTCTCCCTCTCTCTCTCTCTTTCTCTCTCTCTCTCTCTCTGTAGCTCAATTCAAGCCACTGCATCACTCACGATCATCCTTCTCTCCCGTTCTTTCTTTCTCCCTCTCTCTCTCGCCCTAACTCTCTCTCTCTCTTTGTCTGTAGCTCAATTCAAGCCACTGTATCACTCACGATCATCCTCCTCCTCATCCAACCAACGACCAGGCAGCAGACCAGCCGAGCCGTAGGCATTGCAGAGCGGCGCCACCAGGTGGTTGATAAATCCCTCCTGAAGCTTGGCCAGCTGGGGTGCGTTCCGGTCCATGTAGGGGGACACCGGTAACCCCAACGACCTCTCATCATCACCCTGTCAACAAAGACACACATTATGACACGTTACAGAAGGGCCCCGTTGCATAAAAGTCTGACATCGATGGTTACTACCATGATAACACCACTCGAATGCCAATCAAATTCAAGTTTCCCATAAAAGTTTGCCATTAGAAGCAAAACTTGTACGCAACAGGGCCAAGGACTTGAATATTATCTTATAGTCATAACAACCAAATAATCTTTAAAACATGTTATTTATGCCACTTTTTAAGCAATTGTTGTGCAACCCCAATGTCCTCTCATTGTCCCCCTGTTCATGTTACATGTTACATTTCCCAAGAAATCTTGGGCAAGGTGGAGCTAGCTCGAGCTAGTTCGCGAATTAGCTCGAGCTAGCTTGGAGCGTCTTCATTAGCCTGAAAATTTCCCGACTTCGGCATGCATCAGCGCGCACGAGGCATTGTTTATGTTAGGTTTTTATACATGCGTGAATGCAACCTCACAACCAAAGCCATGCGGTCGTGGCCTATTCCCATCGCACACTGCGCAGGTGCGAACATCGGGATAATTTATGCATCCCGAGATTCCAGCTTACATATCCGAGTTTCGAGCTAATGAAGACGCGATTGCAACTTCAGGCTAGCTCCCCGGATTAGCAAAACTAGCTCGCTATTTCGTCTGATCGAGCTAATGAAGACGCACCTTTTGTAAAAATGTCCGCTTGGGGTACGTGTTAGGTTGACCATGTGACCCACCTGTTCGTAGAATTCCTCTGATATCCTGTAGGTCCAATTGCAGTGGAGGTCTTTGATCTTGGTCGGGCCAGAGATATCTGCCAGTTTGATGCACATCTGACAAACCAGCAACCGGTCACTTTCACTGGCCCAGTTAATCCCTGGCGCATCCACATCATTGACCTAAAGACAGGAAGGAGAGAGAGTAATGCTGTGTTCACACAATTATTATTTAGACTGCATATATTGATGGGCCCAGTTAATCCCTGGCGCATCCACATCATTGACCTGATGATAGAGGAGAGAGATGAATGCTGTGTTCACACAATTATTATTTAGACTGCATGTATTGATGGGCCCAGTTAATTCCACATCATCCACATCCACATCATTAACCTGATGATAGAGAGGAGAGAGATGAATGCTGTGTTCACACAATTATTATTTAGACTGCATGTATTGATGGGTCCAGTTAATTCCACATCATCCACATCCACATCATTGACCTGATGATAGAGGAGAGAGATTAAGGCTGTGTTCACACGATTATTATTTAGACTGCATGTATTGATGGGCCCAGTTAATTCCACATCATCCACATCCACATCATTGACCTGATGATAGAGGAGAGAGATTAAGGCTGTGTTCACACGATTATTATTTAGACTGTATGTATTGATGGGCCCAGTTAATCCCTGGTGCATCCACATCATTGACCTGATGATAGATAGAGAGGAGAGAGATGAATGCTGTGTTCACACAATTATTATTAAGACTGCATGTATTGATGGGCCCAGTTAATCCCTGGTGCATCCACATCATTGACCTGATGATAGAGAGAGAGGAGAGAGATTAATGCTGTGTTCACACAATTATCATTTAGACTGTATGTATTGATGGGCCCAGTTAATCCCTGGCGCATCCACATCATTGACCTGATGATAGAGAGAGGGGAGAGAGATTAATACTGTGTTCACACAATTATTATCTAGACTGCATGTATTGATGGGCCCAGTTAATCCCTGGCGCATCCACATCATTGACCTAAAGATAGGAAGGAGAGAGAGTAATGCTGTGTTCACACAATTATTATTTAGACTGCATGTATTGATGGGCCCAGTTAATTCCACATCATCCACATCCACATCATTGACCTGATGATAGAGACGAGAGAGAGTAATGCTGTGTTCACACAATTATTATTTAGACTGCATGTATTGATGGGCCCAGTTAATCCCTGGCGCATCCACATCATTGACCTGATGATAGAGACGAGAGAGATTAATGCTGTGTTCACACAATTATTATTTAGACTGCATGTATTGATGGGCCCAGTTAATTCCACATCATCCACATCCACATCATTGACCTGATGATAGAGGGGAGAGAGATTTAATGCTGCGTTCACACAATTATTATTTAGACTGCATGTATTGATGGGCCCAGTTAATTCCACATCATCCACATCCACATCATTGACCTGATGATAGATAGAGAGGAGAGAGATGAATGCTGTGTTCACACAATTATTATTAAGACTGCATGTATTGATGGGCCCAGTTAATCCCTGGCGCATCCACATCATTGACCTGATGATAGAGAGGAGAGAGATTAATGCTGTGTTCACACAATTATTATTTAGACTGCATGTATTGATGGGCCCAGTTAATTCCAGCTTGAGATTAATGCTGTGTTCACACAATTATTATTTAGACTGCACGTATTGATGGGCCCAGTTAATTCCTGCTGTTTCCCAGAGTGGAGAACTCTCTGATAAGCTGATAAAGGATGTCATTCAGAAAAGCCATTCCAGCAAAGAAACATTAACATTAAGAACATATCTGCATACAGATCGATAGAGAGGAGAGAGATTAATGCTGTGTTCACACAATTATTATTTAGACTGCATGTACTGATGGGCCCAGTTAATTAATGCTTTTTCCCGGAGTGGACACTCTCTGATAGGCTGATAAAGGATGCCATTCGGAAAAGCCATTCCAGCAAAGAAACTTTAACATTAAGAACATACCTGCATACAGATCTATAGTATGAAGTTTTTCTTTATTGGTGTAACAATGAAATTGAATTAGGTTTTGAATCAACTAGCACTTGTCCCATTTTCTGGTACTTAATTGTAAGGATGTCATCATTGTATAAAAAAAGTACACCTATTCTCAAGTTTCTATAACTGTTTTAATATTTACAAAGAAATTTTAGGCATACACCCTGTGGTAAGGATAGTGTGCTCCATCTCGTAAATGAATGAAAAACAAGTCAGAAAAAAATCTTGGAGCCAGATGGGAATTGAACCTGCAACCTCCTGCTTACCGGGCAGCGACTTAACCACGCAAGCTATTTGTAGTTCACAGATCAAGACACGACAACATGGAAACAAATGCCAAAGAGTCTCATTTAATCTGACTCATTGATATTCATGAGTAATCGGCTGTAAGGACCATCCAGTTGTAATATTGTTTTGTTTAAAGATTGTCCGTCCCTTTTGCAAGCTTAAAATTTGAAATCGTCTATCACGGTCTTAAATTGAAGAAAGTGTGATTCAAGACCATTTCTTAGAATATAGCATGTTGAAGCTTTCTGTATATGTAAAAATGTCAGCCGTTAAATTTCAAACCGACTTTTTTCGTACTACGAAAAAAGTATTAGTCTTTGTTTCAGCATCTATGTGGTTATTGTGCATGTGTGAAATCCTAATTTTATGAGTAATTACCAAACTTTGGAGATGATTCCTTCTATAGAACATTTTTGTTTTCATAATGCGTTTTATAATTTAATAAACAGATTAATTAATAAAGCAGATATTTCAACACAAACTGCTAAGAGCCTGAGGTAAAGACTATTAATCAGACGTTGTTTACGTGCATTATTTGAATTTTACACTACATATCAGTTTCAAATTATGAATATACAGCTTGCTAACACTTCTCTATATGTTTTGCCAATGTTTCGATGGTTTTGTGGTGATCTGAAAAAGGGACGGGCTGTCTTTAAAGTCATGTCTGACTTGTTTTTCATTCATTTACAAGATGGAGCACACTTTCCTTAATATTACTTGGCATATATTTTTATATTTAATAAAATCTAATCTGACCTTGGCGTTGAACTCGACCAGGAAGTCAAAGTGCCTCTTGAGGTCGGTAGCAAGGATGTATTCTACAACGAGGAAGCGGAACCTCTTGAACTCTGCGATGTCCAGCGAGCTCAGGAAATTGAACTCCGGCCGCGAGAGGAAGAGTGACCAAGAGGCGGCCGCGTGGTGGTTCTCCAGAACTGACCGGTCATTGTACAGGATGGCCTGGGCAAGGATGGGGTGGGGTGGTGGGGGGAGGGGGGCGGGGGGAGGTAGAGTATCATCAGAATCATCCAGTGACACTTGCACATAAAGTTTGGACAATTTGACAATGACAAATTACTTATCCCATGTTACCTTATTAGGTATTGGTGATAATCGTGAGTTTTTACAAGGATATAGTTATTACGGAAGATGTTGATCATCGTTGTAGTAATATCACTAGAGTAATAATCTGTTGTCTCACGATAAGGCAAAGTGGAAATTGTGACGTTTCAACCGCTACTGCTAGTCTTAGTCACATTGCCTGACGAAGACTAGCAGTAGGGGTCGTGAGACAACAGATTGCTACTCTACCGATATAGTTATTATTTACAAAACATATGAACAGTGAAAATATGATGTAATGAATTGATTACGATTACACTCACAGAGAGAGAGATTAGCAACAAAGTGACTTTATTGCCTGCGGCGTAATTTAGAAATATGTCAATTATGAATCAAGGAGCTGGATTTAAAAAGAGAAAAGAAAAAACAAGGCATTAGCAATATTGTGTCTCGCCCACTTGCGAAAATAACCAGAAATATCGCGATCTCCGTTGCTACGCAAAAGAATTGTATCCCTGACCTCAAATGACCTTTGACCTTATCCTGTGACCTCCAACGGTACCATAACATGAAGGTACCCCCAGTGCATCTATGACCCAAGTTAGGTTGTAATCCAAGCAACCTATGTGAAGTTATTTGTCAAAAGAGAGTCTTGCAGGTAAACTTTAACGTATGACCTCAAATGACCTTTGACCTTATCCTGTGACCTCCAACGGCACCATAACATGAAGGTACCCCCAGTGCATCTATGACCCAAGTTAGGTTGTAATCCAAGCAACCCATGTGAAGTTATTTGTCAAAAGAGAGTCTTGCAGGTAAACTTTAACGTATGACCTCAAATGACCTTTGACCTTATCCTGTGACCTCCAACGGTACCATAACATGAAGGTACCCCCAGTGCATCTATGACCCAAGTTAGGTTGTAATCCAAGCAACCCATGTGAAGTTATTTGTCAAAAGAGAGTCTTGCAGGTAAACTTTAACGTATGACCTCAAATGACCTTTGACCTTATCCTGTGACCTCCAACGGTACCATAACATGAAGGTACCCCCAGTGCATCTATGACCCAAGTTAGGTTGTAATCCAAGCAACCTATGTGAAGTTATTTGTCAAAAGAGAGTCTTGCAGGTAAACTTTAACGTATGACCTCAAATGACCTTTGACCTTATCCTGTGACCTCCAATGGTACCATAACATGAAGGTACCCCCAGTGCATCTATGACCCAAGTTAGGTTGTAATCCAAGCAACCCATGTGAAGTTATTTGTCAAAAGAGAGTCTTGCAGGTAAACTTTAACATTTGTGACGGACGACGGACGACGGACGACGGACGACGGACGGACGACGGACGACGGACGGACGACGGACGGACGACGGACGGACGACGGACGGACGACGGACGGACGCCATTTGGATCCCTTAGTCTCGCCTTCACCTCCGGTGGGCGAGACAAAAAGGATTCCTCAAATGGCACAAGTTCAGTTATATACATGTTTGCTATGATTAAGAAATCTATGAATAAAATCTACAAATAAAACGTTTTAGGATCTCTCAAGTGAGATCGGGATGTAGTGTCTATGAGAAGGTGATCTTCGTGTACAGGTCGATTTCATTCAAATTTCTGGGTTCTCTGGGGGTCTTCCTATACAGATTTCACTCTACACTGCAATTATATTAGAAATACGTTCCTATGCGCTCATTAAAAGGTCTAGAATAGATGGACGATGTTGCATGTTTCTTACATAGAAAAGTCCAATATCACCAAATATCATTCATGCTGGACAACAGTTTTTAAAATTGTGTTTTGAGTCCCGATAATGCCGCACACACATACCTGTGACGCGCTGGTGGCCACC
>OZ022597.1:13668537-13777764 GCA_963669155.1 Arbacia lixula
CCGCGTTGTGTCGTCATCGCTATCCTCGTGAGCTTCTCCCGCGTCGTCCGCTTTCGGCGACTGACCATTCTCGCTTTTGAGCAGGCCTTGCGGTGATGCCCCGAGGGATGCGCGGAGCGACGACGATCGCAGGATCTTCCCGTCAGGCGGCATGAGACTTGGCGACGGAGACCGCTGACCGAGGCCGCCGGTCCCCACGGAGAAGGAGCGAGACTTGAGGGAGGAGTCGCCGCTTTGGCGTGAGGAGGGGGCGGGGCTACTTGATCGGCTGTTGCCAGGAGACGGGGAGGAGGTGAGGTCGCGGGAGTGACGGAAACTTGAGCTGCGGGTTCGGAGCGGCTGAGGCTCTAACGTCGGCATACCTAGAGGGTTCAAGGGAGAGCAGAAAGACAATTATGAAAGCGGTAAATCAAGTTGTTTTTTTAAAAATGCAGACCATGAAATTTGACGAATATCGAAAGTTATGATCTTTAAAAATCTTAATTTTGTGACGTCACGTGGGAGGTGCTCTCCCACATGTTGTGTGCTGAATGATTCCATAAGTGCAATTTTTTGTTTTTTTAATGAAAAAAAACATCTTTTTAGAGGTATGTATGTGAAAACATATTTATTATCAAATGCACAGGTAAAATAATTTTAAAAGATTATCCTCTCCATCTTACTTCCTCTTTTTTCCAGTTCTTCGGTTAAGTACAGTCAAACCTGTCTTAGTGGCCACCTGTCTATAGCAGCCAACCTGTCTATAGTGGCCACTAAAATGATTCCCCCTGAGAGAGATCATGTGTTAAAGAGCCTGGCTATAGCAGCCACCTGTCTATAAAGGCCACAGTTTATGTTTCCCTTGGGTGGCCACTATAGACAGGTTTCACTGTATTATCATTATGCTCTGTGGGATTGTGTGTGTGACACATAAGAAGTTGACCTGGTCCCATGGACATGACGCAAGCAATCCCCAAAACATTTCAAAACTTTGTTCTACCCCACATGCGAAAAAAGACTTTATGCCTCATTGCTTTCAAAATAACTCAAAGTACATTTCTTAGAATGAAGGGCCATAATTATGGATTCATAAACCCACTAACCACAGCATGCAGTGACTTCACAAGGCTTAACAACAGCAATGGGTGTCTATTTCTAGTAGGGTATGTGTGTGTGTGTGGGGGGGGGGGGGGAGTGGCGGGGGGGGGGGTATATGTACATTGGAAGAGCATCATTAATATGAATGATCCATTAGCCTCTCCAAATTTTTTTTTTACAAAACCAGAAGCAGAGCTTCAAACTTTATAACCAGAATTTTATTGTTTTGCTATAAAAAAAAGAAGAAAATAATACCCCCCCCCCCCCCCCCCAATTAACCACACAATCTTGGTTGCTTAAATTCAGTATTCTGGTTAATTTTTCAGACAAAATACTGAAAAACGAACATTATGTTGGCAGCTCTGTAGAAGCAATTCCCCCATTCCCCCAGTCCTTCCTCTGCCTGCTTGCCATTCTACATGTATATCCATCCTCACAAATTTTGCCATAATTGACTTCTGAAGAAACATATCACTCAATATAATAAAATTATGTCCAATATCCTGGATTAACTTCAGGAATATAATACCAACTGCAGACATGGTGCGTTCGCATTGAGGGCCCTGTTCACATTGTCAGTATTAGTACTGTTAAACCTTATGACAGACTCTTTCCGGTGGAGGGAGATGGTTAGATTTGTTAAAGGGCATACTGTACTGGGAAGGCAAAAAAGCGTTCAAAATGTAATTGTTAGCAATCTTCTTGCCAATGGTCTTAAATTCATGTATTGTCCAGTTTAGAAGCTTGCTGAAAGTTATTTGCCCTCAAATGATCCACATTTGGAGTAATTAATGATTAATGATTAAATCCTCAAAACGTTCAGCCGAACATTTTGAGGATTTGTGATTTAATCACTCATTACTAAAAATGTAGATCATTTGAGGGCTAATGACTTTCAGCAAGCTTCTAAAATGGACAATACATGAATTTAAGACCATTGGCAAAAAGATTGCTAACAATTACCTTTTGAACGCTTTTTTGCCTTCCCAGTACAGTATATGCCCTTTAAAGTAATCATGAATCAGTTTAGTCATGAACCAAAAAGAAATGGATTCATTGATGGTACTCTTGAGAGTCATGTACCGGTGATCACACAAAGTTGTAGAATTGTAAGAAATCCCGTGCACCTACTGTGTGGTGCCAATATTGACAAAGTATGTACTGTATATACTTTGAATATTTATGTGTGCATTTGATGGTATACATCATTATAAATGTATTGAACTCTCATACCCAGAGAGGGGGTCGATAGAGTTGATGAAATCTTATTTTGTCTTATCATCATTACCATTGATAGAACAGGTACATGTATTCATATAATAATTAATAAAATCATAAAATACATTGATCATCATTATTAGTATCATTATTATCAATATAACTAGTACCTGTAGGAGTACCATTATCAATTAAAAAGCACATTCATCATAGTATTATTGGTATAATAATAATAATTATTACTATTATATTACTGCAATATTCATTATTATCATTATTGCAGCTAAAAGTATATATAAAAGTATATACATATATATCAGTATATCAGTATATACATCAGTAACATCATCATCACCATCATCATTATCAATAGAACTGGTAAATGCAGTCATATCATTCCTATCATCACCATCATCATCATCATCATCATCATCATCATCATTTCATTATCACTACATTACTAATGTTTTCATTCTCATCACTATTGCATCTATTGTTGAGGCTCACAAAATCATATCACAAAAATATATATAATAACAATAGCAAGAAGAAGTCACTTCACAGTTCCTACTGCCAATAAAACAAGAACAAACATGGAAATTAAATTAAGGTTTTTTTTGGGAAAATGTACGCACATATAACTGCACCATTACGCTCGTATTGGTACAAGCTGGAGACTTATGCTAGCCAAACGGGTGTTGCAGGCGTGTCTAAGTTGATGGCGTAAACAAGATGCAATGACGTCTTTGCGGGCCGCCGCTGGAAGGAAACGGCGTAATTGGGGTGCATGGTCGTGTGTAATTGTCAGTCAAAATCAAGTTTACTCGAAAGCCGATTCTTGGCGCTGAGCACATAAGGTATGTGGGCTTCTGTGATTAGCTGATCTGGCGACCTGAGCAATTTACCAGAAAGTTTACGTAAATCTGCTGGCTATGAATTTGCTTTCTGTCTTTTCTTGCAAACTGCCTCGCTTTTGTTTACTGCCAAAACACATCAGAATCATACGAAAAATGGCCCAATAATGAACATGCACATATGACGTACGGGGCTAAATTCACACTAGTTACTAAGATTTAGCACACAGTTTAATCAAATTAAATTCAAAATTAATCAATTTAACTAATCCGTGGCCTAAACTCTAGTAACTAGTGCGAATCTAGCACCTCAATCCAAATGTGCACATTCATTTGGGACCTTTTTGAAGTGTAAGCACTAAATCAAGTCACAAAATTTGTGTGAATCGTGGTCTTAAAGGGCATATACTGTACTGGGAAGGCAAACAAGCCTTCAAAATGTAATTGTTAGCAATCTTCTTACCAATGGTCTTAAATTCATGTATTGTCTATTTTAGAAGCTTCCTGAAAGTTATTTGCCCTCAAATGATCCACATATGGAGTAATTAATGATTAATGATTAAATTAAATTTGTGATTTAATCACTCATTACTCCAAATGTAGATCATTTGAGGGCAAATAACTTTCAGCAAGCTTCTAAAATGGACAATACATGAATTCAAGACCATTGGCAAGAAGATTGCTAACAATTACATTTTGAAGGCTTTTTTGGCCTTCCCAGTACAGTATATGCCCTTTAATCTTAAACTATAGGAATTCCAGCCAATGTGATAGCAAAGAACTGGCAGCTGTGACATTGTAGCAGAGGTGTTTCTTAGAATGAACATACCTGTAGCTGAAGTTGTTGTAGTCCAGGTGGTAGACATCCGTCGTATCAGGCTCGGGGGCAGACTCCTTCTTAACCTCTGAACAATTTAAAATGTAAACACATAAACAAACAGTGAATGTGTGAAAAAAACTAAATCAAACAACTTGTTCTTAATCTCTAAACAATCATTGAGTAAACAAACAAAACATTTGAACACATAACAAAGTTTTTGCATAAATAAACAAAATCAAACAATTTCTCCTTAATCTCTCACCAATCAAATAATAAACAAACAAAAATATGTAAATGTATAAAAAAAAGTTGTGGACTTCAACAAAATCAAACAAATGTCAAATTATGGTGAATGGGCTTTCTCTGGTAATTTAATTAAAAATGAAACATTCAGTATATATCATGGTGAGTTCCATGCCATAAAAGTGAACAATGTGTTATTAATTTAATTATATGATGTAGTATGTAATCCCTCTTCCTGGGTTTATACCTAAAGTTTCTTTTCTAAATGTGAGAATGTTAAACAAGTTTTGTTTCATAAATCACAGGGAATATAAAACAATACTTGATATCGCTGGAATTTCTCACAACTAGCTTGTTATTACCTCGTTTGTCGTTTGCATTGATCTTGTTGTCACAAGCTAGTGTTGACCTTGTTACAAACCTGTTTTGACCTTGTTATACCAGCTTGATACATACAAAAGAATAATGACCACGAGAAGCTAACCTTTGGTAACGAGAGAGGGCGCTCTCCGACATACGGCGAGTCATCTACAACACATCACATCACAACACATCTACAACACTACAATACTAGCTTGATACATACAAAAGAATAATGACCACGAGAAGCTAACCTTTGGTAACGAGAGAGGGCGCTCTCCGACATATGGCGAGTCATCGATGTCCGCGGCATACATGCTCTCACTGAGCGCCACCAGAGGGCTGATCTTGGGCCGCTGCAGGGTGTTGTAGTTGGTGGGCGGGCTGAGAAGCGAGCTGACGGCTTTCAGTCCGCTGACAACAGAGGGCGGTAGAGACGAGTCGGCTAGCATGTCCATGATGAGGCCGTGAGCCTCCTGCATGACGGCCATGTCTACCACAGAGTTGCAGACCTGGAGCAAAAGAGGAAGAGAAGAGGCAGATTAGTTAAATATATGTATTTTCATTTCTGGATGATTTAAAGGGAGTATACTGTAATGGGAAGACAAAAAGCCTTCAAAAGGTGATTGTGAGCAATCTTCTTGCCAATGGTCTTAAATTCATGTATTGTCCATTTTAGAAACTTGCTGAAAGTTATTTGCCATAAAACTATCTACATTTTGAGTAATTATTTAAATTAATTAAATTTAATCACAAATCCTGAAATTGTTCAGGCCAAACATTTAGAGGATTTGTGATTAAATCACTAATTATTCCAAATGTGGATCGTATGAGAGCAAATAACTTTCAGCAAGTTTCTAAAATGGACAATACACGAATTTAAGACAATTGGCAAGAAGATTGCTAACAATCACCTTTTGAAGGCTTTTTGTCTTCCCAGTACAGTACACTCCCTTTAATCACTTCTGAACAATAATAAGGCACCTTGTCATAACATTTTGACTGTCTCAGCCGCGTCTGTTAGACAAAAGAACGGATGGGCCTTTTTACTTCTATCTTTCCTGAATAGCGGTCCTGAGGTTGAAAAGACTGCAAAGGCCAGCAATCCAATAATAGTCCATCTGGCCTTTTGTTTAATTCCGCCGCATCGTATTATAGTACTTTAGCATGGACCCTAGTAGGGTCCATGATTATAGTAAGGAAAAGGGCTGCACGCGTCTTTTGAACAAAAAGAACACTGGCGGCCCTATATCAAAAAGGAAGGGGAATTATCGAGCCTTTTGTCGAAAAAGGTCAAACGCGGGACTCCCGGATATAACCACAGTCTTTTGTGTCTTGAACTCTGGACAAGATGCCTAACAACAGACTTGGTAGGGCGTTTGGCTAGCTATGAAATATGGTTCATAAGAAAGATGATGAAAATCAAATGGACAGATACGGTAAGCAAGGAAGAAATACTGAGAAGAGATACAGTACAGACAGTTGGTCCTTTGTAAACAAACTGTTTTTACTCTCAAACTCATTCTTTCAATACTTTACCCCGGTCATGTAATAGCTCTTCCAATTTCTCAGATAAGCATTTGAAAAAAGTCACAGCAGTATTGCAATCATATAGGAATACTGTATGAACTATTCCTATATGATGTAATTGTGTGGAACATACTATGTTTCAGGTACGGACATCGGAGCTAATAGATGTAAATTACTAAAAACCCATATATTCTCAAAATATGCCGGCTGAAATTCTAAATGTGCAGTTACTACATACAGATAAACAGCAGTAGCAGTAGAATTGCAATCAGATATATGCAAATCATATGCAAGTTATAGCTATGACATCATCACATAGAACTATGTTTGAGGTAAGGATGTAAATTTGTGCTAATAAAATAAAATTACTAAAAACAATATCTCAAAATATGCTGGCTAAAATCCTACATCTACATGTACAACTATGGCATACAGATAAACAGTAGTAGCATTTACTGTAGTATTTATGCAAATCATGTGCAAGTCATTGCTATGATGTCATCATGTGGAACTATGTCTTAGGTATGGATGTAAGAGCAAATAAAAGTAAATTATTTAATAAAATCTTTAAATAATTATGCTGGCTAAAATCCTACATGTATATTCATACAGAATAACAGCAGTACCATTGCAATCAGATATATGCAAATAATGTGTAAGTCATAGCTATGATGTCATCGCATAGAACTATTTTTAGCTTTGGATGCAAAAGCTCATAAAAGTCAATTACTAAAAATGTTAAAATCTTAAAATGTGCCGGCTAAAATCCTACATGTAACAACATACAGAACAACAGCAGTAGCATTGAAGAACTATTTTTCAAGCATGAATGTAAGAGCTAATAAAAGTAAATTACTAAACACAATAAAATCTCAAAATATGCCTGCTCCAAGCAGGAGCAGTAGTAGTAGCAGGAGCATTGCAATCAGATAATGAATACTGTGCTATGATGTCATCGCATGGAACTATGTTTGAGGGGCATAGATGGATATATCCACGCTAATCGTCTAATTGTCTCTTCTTGTTTACTCTATCTTGGTCGTCATGTGCTTGGAAGGAGGCCACCAGCTGTCAGCTATGCTCCGTACAAGCAGTGGCATGAGCCTCCACTTAAGGCAGAGTCAACTATTTTTTCATGAAGCTTTTCACTTCTTCTTTTTGATGCCTCAAAATGCAAGGAAAGGGAATCATTTTTCTTTAGCGATTCAATCCAGGTAAATTTTGAGGAATATTTTGGTATTTGGAGTGGTATGGTAGGAGGAAAGGGGCCAAAATTTGCCATCAACCCGTTTGAAATTTTATGAAATGAAGGATTGCTCACAATCGTATTCCAAAGATGTTTTAAAAGATTGAACAGCACGATCGCAGAGGCTGGCAATTCTCGATATCGCATATATAACTATAAACTATCACCATGTGTGGCGCTGTAAATCTTTTCAGATTTTTTGTGTAAAATAGTTAACTGGGCACTTCCAGTTATATCAGTACAATCGATCACACTACCATTGACACTTTCCCACAGAGATTTGTCCTGTACTGTATAATGGAGAGATCATACAGATGTTTCAAAAGATGACTGTAGTAGAACCTAGAACTCTCTTGACTAAAAGAGTGGTTCCTTGCACTGACACAAAGCACTACTGGTATGTATCGGACAACAAGATCGACTGAAAAGCTGACAGTGCTGCGTACAGTGATATTTTATAGTTACCGGTATTTGCGATATTGTGAAGTAATGTGGCTTTGATATTAATCATAGGAGGAAATGGACCAATGCCATACAGCCAGTTTATATCAAAATATTGTCTTCTATGATAGATAGCTTTATTGAACACTTATGATTTGATGTCACTCAATTTCTTTCCAACTTGTTCCTTTCAGTAATTTTGATTTTCTTCTACTGAAAGGAAACCTAATAATAGGTTTGGAATAGAGGTGGTCATTTGGGCAATACCACGATGAAGTGGACATGACAATCAAATTTCAAAATTGTTGGACCATGGTACATGTAATTACAGCGTTACGCTAAAGAGAGTCAATTTGGGTGAAATATATCTTCTATCTTTTGTGTTATTTTAAAAAAATGTGCTTTATATGCCTGATAGTCTTCTACATCTGATCAATATAAAGAAAAATCATATATTCGTCAAGTGAAGAGGTCTTACTATTCATGCAGTCATTACAGTAGACATAATTGGGTCATAAATTATAAGTCCAAGTGTGTTTTTGTCAATCTATTTTTTAAAATCGTTTGTTGTGAAAGTTATTAAAGATTCACATCAAAGGATTGTTCTAAAGCTATACACTTTGTTTGTTATCTGTGCTCGAAATACAAACATTTGTCAAAAGGTGTCACAACGTTATCGCAGAATTGCCTATATTACTCATTGGCGAAGTTCTATGATGACTGAGATGTTGGAAATGTCAAAACTCAGATTCCATGCCATGGCATTTGGCACCTTTAAGAACCAAGTTTGTCAAGTTGAGATTGGGAGATAGTGGAGAACTTCTTGCTTGGCAGAGTGACAGGAGAGAGAAACTCTGGCGATATCACGGAATCAATGTTTTGCTCCTTTCCCCAACATCATATCAAATCAACCAGGGACAGTAAAGGCACAGATAAAATGGATAAGGAAGTTAACTATTAAAATGCATACTTGTAGAGAGGTATCGATGCGCAATACTCAAGGAGCGTGGCTGCAATAGTGACAAACCGTCTGGATATGTACATGTGTATTTAAAGGGACGACTCACACAAGGCCATACACTATCGTTCACGTCAATAAACACAGATGACAAAGAGCATGTGTTGGAGATTAATTCCCTTTTGATGTGACTAATAAGCCACCATAGCATTTGATTCACTTATTCAATGTTGCTCGCTGAGTTAGCTGACAAATGTCACAACACTGTGTCATTATTGATGTAATATCCATTTAATGTCCATTTCCTACCTTCTATGTACAGTACATGTACATGAACACTACCGTATACTAATATGATTTCACATGTTTTTACAGTTTAGAATATATTGCAATATGATATCACATCGTATTCAAATCATGTAACGATATCACATTTTCCATAGCTTTACAATATGTCGGCTAGCACAAATAAACACAAACTAAACATAGTAGACAGAGGCATATATACCCCTGTGTTATTTATAATTGCTAATACGCAGGCAAGATATGTCTGGAGAAAAAGATTACCATGCCATCAGAGGTAATAATTATCAATTAAGACTAATATGTATTCAAATTATGTAGTGAAATGACAGTTTCTATAGCTTTACAATATGACAGCTTGCAGATACAAACACAAACTAAACACACTATAGACAGTATATATATAAACATATACACGTATACCCCTGGGTTATATATGAATGTCCATTAAGATGTCTCAAGAAGTAGACTAGCTTGTTATCAGAGGTCATAATTAATTAAGGCTCACACTTAAGGAGACAGACTGTCTACACTTAAGTCTGGGCAAGTGCCAGCGACAAAGAAGAATCTCCACTCCCGCTTCTTCGCGGTGCTATAAATGCATAACATCCGTTCGTTCGCGTATGACTTGGATGATTACGCAATCTCTAGATCTGGATCCCGTCCCTGTGAGTAGCACTAAAAAAATTTTGTGGTTCCTATCAACGTCATCTTACGCATTAACCCCCTCATTACCAGGGGCGCAGAAGTGCACACAAAGTGAATATGAGTTTGATGTCTTGGCATCGAGAGAGTTAAAGGGATAGTTCACCCTGAGATTATTTGGGTTTTATAAAATGGACACACGTGAAAGAAACGTCTTAGTGAAAGTTTGATGAAAATTGCTCAAAGGAAAAGAGAGTTATTTGATTTTAAAGTTCCTAGTTTCAAGATCTCCTATGGAAACAAGCCATGTGCTTGTATTCACAACCGTGGTTTAACTTAAGGCAGGGTGTTCATTTTGCAGGTCAAACCATTTTTGGGGGGTAAAAACTATGGAAAATGGAAGAAGAAACTGCATCGGAACTTCCCTCTCAATGAAAGAGGTGGAAGCTGACTTAAAGCAAAATTATAACGATTCCTAGATTTTGAAGAGGTTTTAGGTGGGTCGTCTGAAAACAATAGCCTAGAAACCGGAGCGCACTCTGCGATATGGTTCGCACCACGGTGCGTGCGTTCAATGGGAGCATGCCCGCAGCGCGCGGTGCATTCTGAACTGACAGGGACAGTACGATTATGAAAGTAGACTACCGCTGCTAGGTTTCAAATGTAAACATTGATAGTTTTTTCATTTTTCCTGAAAAGGTCTGTGAGATTTCACACGCATCATTGTTGGGGTATACTGCTGATTCCTGCCGAGTTTCATGACTTTTGAAAAAGGGACACCCTGTCTTTAACATCATCAATAGGATAAAGCAGGGCCCTGTTGCATAAAACTTACCATTGATGGTAACTTTGCTTCCAATAGCAACTTCTAAGCAAACTTTGAATTTGATTGGCTGTCAAGCATTGTTACCATAGTATTTACCATTGATGGCAGAGCTACCATTAATGGTAAGTTTTAAGCAACGGGGCCCAGGTCTGGTATTTCCTAATACTCTTTATGTGCCAGACAACCTGTTGTTTGTACAGGGAGACATAACTGTTACATCATGTGCAGCAAGAACACGTAATCACTATTTTCAACCGATCCAGCTGTACAATCGTCATATCGACAAATTCTCTTTACGCAAATTTTATTTAGCTCTGGACAGCTAGCTTCACCCTGGGCCTGTGGCAGACCAATGAAGGTATAGCTGAAGTGCATGTACGCCATGCTGTTAAGAAAAGATTGTTATGAGCTGCAGGCCGAAACAGTTTCAATTATGCGATAATAAATACAAAGACAAAGGTAATTAGCCCACTAAGGAAAATCTGGAAGCACTTAAACCATGGTTGGGAAAACTTGTATTTCCATTGAGTGGAAAATCACAGATAAAAACAATTGCAAATAAACTTTTAGCCAAATTAAGGTAAGAATATTTGTGGGATTCTGTGGAATACTCTTCCACAGAGTTTGAAAACCCTGACGTCAGTGACCACCTTCAAGGGCAACCTAAAGACATACCTGTATAATGGTGCTTTTTGATATACAAGTTCATACCTGTATTGTATTTTTTTCTATCTCTTTAATTTGCTCTGAAGCGCCTTGACCACCTAGTTAAGATGGAAAGTGCGCTATTTAAATTCTATGTATTATTATTATTATCATTATATTTGTGAAAATTTAAAAAAAAGCCTATGTAGCACACACATAATCACTTATCCCCATCCAATCTCTGCTGTTTGTGTGTTCTGCTGATGCTGCAGCAATTTGTTTTGTTTTTTTCACCAGGAAACTGCAATTAGGAGCCAACCGACTCTCTGCTGTTCTCACCATCACATGCCGATAGCTCAAACCGTTGGCTACAGCCATCAGCGTGTCCACACACAGACAATTCATACTGTAACTCTATGAAGAAACGTTGTTTAGCCAACAGTGGCAACACACACAAAAATGTCCGCACCGAACCTCGAAAAGGACTCAACGTCTAGGGGGACAGGGTGTACACAAACAGAAAAGTTTATACCGGAACACTGTAACGGAACTCGATAAAGAATAAACGTTAATCAAAAATTTATACTGAAACTGTATGAAGAAACATCGTAAAGCGAACAGTGTCAACACACACAAAAACATTTACACCGAAATTTGATAAGGAATCATCATGTAGTGAAAAGGGTGTGCACAAACAGAAAAGTTTATATCAGAACTCTATAACGGATCTCGATAAAGAATCAACATATAGCACAGACAATTTATGCTGTAAGTCTATGAAGAAACGTTGTTTATGTCTATGAAGAAACTTTGTTTAGCGAACAGTGGCAACACATACAAAAATGTCCACACCGAAACAGAAAAGTTTATATCAGAACTCTATAACGGAACTCGATAAAGAATCAACATATAGTGAACATGGTGTATGCATACACACACAAAAATCTTCACTGAAACACTATAAAGAAACGTATAGGTGCCCAAGATTTCTACACCTTAAGTTATTGTTTGATGCTTTCTACTTGTCTTCAGTGAGTGTACACCAGTTTGAGATGATTGGGTCATTTCCACGAACAATATGAAACTACATCACCTCTTAGCACTTAACCTTAATATCACCCCGGTCATTGCATGCTTGTAAGTCTTTGTGGCACCTGTCTAATCCCATGAGATTATTTTAGCATCATGGCAGCCAGTAAGACGCACCTATTCTATTCCTACCAGGTACCCCATTATTCACCTGGGTCGAGAGCAGCACTGTGGATCAAAGGCACACTTCACCCTGAAGATAAGTTGGTTTCAATAAAAGCAGAAACATGGAAAAAACATATTAGTGAAGGTTTTACAAAAATCTGTCAAAGGATAAGATAATTATGATCTTTTTATGAATTTTAATTTTGTGACATCATGTGTGAGGTGCTCTCCTATATGTTGTGTGCTGTATGATTCCATAAATTGTTCTTTTTCTGATTTTGATGAAGGAATAGTTTTCTCATAGAGGTATGTGTGTAAAAGCGTGTTTCTGAAGATGCATTAAATGCCCAGGTAAAAGGACGCATATCCTTTTGAGAAAAGCTACATTACAAAAAAATGTACACAACATACAGGAGGACATCTCACGCGTGACATCACAAAAACAAAATCTTACAGGGAATATCTTGTACTGGAAGACAAAAAGGCCTTCAAAAGGTGATCGTGAGCAATTTTCTTGCCAATGGTCTTAAATTCATGTATTGTTCATTTTAGAAACTCGCTGAAAGTTATTTGCCATAAAACTATCCACATTTGGAGTAATTAGTGATTTACTCACAAATCCTCAAATTGTTCGGGCTGAACATTTTGAGGATTTGTGATTTAATCACTAATCATTCCAAATGTGGATCATATGAGAGCAAATAACTTTTAGCAAGTTTCTAAAATGGACAATACATGAATTTTACCCCATTGGTAAGAAGATTGCTCACAATCACCTTTTGAAGGCCTTTTTATGTTCCCAGTACAGTATACTCCCTTTAAATAATCGTAAATTTCTTATCCTTCGACGGCTTTTTATTGAATCATCACTTATATGCTTCTTTCATGTTTCTGCTTTTATCAAAACTAAATAAATTTTAGGTTGGACTTCCCCTTTAAGTATCTTGCTGAAGGACACAAGTGCCATGGGTGGGCTTGAACCTAGAACCTCAGTCACAGCTCACAACCATGATACCATGACATATACATCTATATGATAAAATTACATTGAAATCTCGCTGACCATTCAAGCCCGATGGACGCTGACCATTCGAGCCCTTCTGTAATTGGACCCTGACCTACCATGGAAGAGGGATGCTAGACATGAGTCATGGGTGGCTTTGAACCTATGACTGCAGTCACAGCTCACAAGCACTGTACCATGACATAAATTATATAGAAATATAATAAAACTACAATGAAACCTGCTGACCATTCGAGCCATATGGAGCCTGACCTTTCCTGGTTGGAGGATGCCAAACAAACAAGAATAAGGAGTAAATGACCGTACATCTACTTGAACCTGGGACCTCAGTCACAGTTCACAACCACTTTACCATGACATATACATAAATATAATCAATCTACAATTAAACCTTGCTGACCATTCAAGTCCTATGGATGCTGACCATTCGAGCCCTATGGACCCTGACCTTCCATAGAAGGGGGAAGCCAGATGGTCAAGTGCCATGGGTGGGCTTGAACTTATAACCTGCAGTCACAACTCACAAACACTGTACCATGACATCTACATCGATGTATGAAATCTTGCTGACCATTCCAGTCCGATAGACACTGACCGTTTAAGCCCTCTGGACCCTGACCTTCTGTGGAAGGGGGAAGCGAGACAGTCAAGGGTACGGAGAGTGACTGACAGCACAACGCCTGGAAATGAGAAGCGGAAACCGGTTTGACTGACCCGGCCTAGAATCTTAGGGGGAAAGAGGTGTAGTCGGTAGCATATATGGACATTCCCTTTTTGGAACTCGAGCACCGAAAAGTTCATAATCAACAGACAGATTTGATCTGAGCTACTATGTTTAAACGATACAATATGCTCACGTTCCATATTATGTGAATATTATCATGTTTTGTATTTATTATCTGATGCACACAAATCTTGAGGTCCACATTTTACCCAAAGTGAAAATCTCATTAAATATTCTGAGGACTATTACAAGAATAATACCAGTAATCAATGAAATGTCACGAAACTGGCTTCTGAAATATTGATATCATTTGACTTCATGATGAGTAAATTTCTGTTTGATTTAAGTTATTACTTATTTCTAAACATTTTTTGAATATGTCAAAAGTTTTTTTAACACCTAGTAGTTAGTCAAATGTACAAATGATGGTACTGAAACCATGTGATAACATAAAGCCCTATAAACAAACATCATCAATCAGATAAACCACTCCACATCCTGTCAAGAGTCGCTGCCTTGCTACTATGCGGACACTCTCTCATCTTGCAGAGGCTGTACTGAAGAGATCCATTTTGTAATTCCCCTCTCTGATAACAGGAGAGGCCCCATCCCAGAGTCGCAACCTGAGTCAGCACGTGACAATAGAATAAAGCTGTGTGGATGTCCTTAATAGTGTGCACATTCACATCAAACACAGAGGCCTAGGGCTTGGCCTGATCACATGGAAGCCATTTCCTATTGCCACGTGTCAAAATGGCACTCCTATGAAAATAAATATAATGCTAATAATATGATATGAATAAGAATGTAGACTATGGTCAGTACTTTTCAAACGTAAACGAGGATATTTTTTTTTTACTTCACCTGAAAAGATTTGCGAGGCTATGACTCTGAGATTTCATGAACGTCATCGTTAGGGTATACTTCTGATTCCTGTAGAGTTTCGTGATTTTTTGTCGATGAGACACCCTGTCTGTAATAGTCAGAACAGTAGTCCCACAAAACCGTTCTTCATTTACAGCTGATTGGGCAAACTAGTGGCAAAGTGCTGACGTAAAGGATGAGTCCCTTCTGGGTGAATGCAGCTTAAGATATGCTACTACTCTTACAAACCACCACCACCACTTAACCTTCCCCACCCCTCCTTCCCCTTTGCACAGGGTAAAAAATACACGGGGACTTTAAAAGAGCCCTAGAAAGTGTAAAAAGAGTCAAATTCCCATAGACAGTATTAGACACAATGTAAAATTGCAGACAAATTGGTCAATGTGCTAAAAAAGTAGCCCCCCCCCGAAAATGTTTATTCAATTATTTCCCTGCCTTTGCGTGTCTGGTCAGTTGGTCCTTGATGCATGATGGGTGGGTGACATCACCTAATTCCTCACCAAGAATAGCCAGGCAGGCTGGTCAGGCACGCACGTTTTGTCCGAGGCTGTCCGGGCGGCACAAACAAGGATGGGCTTGATTAGATGCCCTCGTGTCAACACACCCCCACCCCCATAAACCCCCTCTCCTATCACCCCCCATCACATGACCCCCTACCTCTATCTGCTCATGCATGGGACAAAGGAGTCACGACATGGGGTACCTACCCTACCGCAACACACAATTTAACCCACTCAGTCCAAGGGGTAATAAACTGTGTTGTAACTGGATGTCACTATCATTGTTTGGTGCAGTGAGGCATAAGACCGTACAGTTGTGGGTTCAAATATTAACACTAGCAGGCGCCCCAGTACCAAATTAGAATGCCAGACCACCTTAACTCTTCGTACGTTTCGTTCGCATCAATGCACAACCGTGGACACGTTTCGTTCGCAATTTTGCACAGAACACACGTAGGTGAATGGAAATGGAAATGTGTGCGTACTGCGAACCGTACCACTGTTCGGTACTATTGCTCGCGATCGTCACTGTAACAGGCTTTCCGCTCGTTCGCGTTGCAGCATAGGGTTACATAGAAGATTTCGGAGAATTTTGATCATTTTGTTTCGGTATTTTTCCATCTTGTACAGTGCAGTACAGAAGAAAATCACACAAGTTCCTTGTTATTGTACTGTGATTATGTGGGTGCGTGTACATGAACGCATTGTAGGCGATCTCTTTGTATTACAACACAAAGAGCTCCTAGAGTCCTAACCAAGCCAAATTCTTGGCCATACAGGCTTTTCTATGCACATCCTGTATCGAACTTTCTTCTTTTCAACACTTATTGATTTTGATATCAATAGAAAGGTCACGGTCTAAGTGGGTGCGTGTACATGTCCGCATTGTAGGCGATCTCTTTGTATTACAACACAAAGAGCTCCTAGAGTACTAATCGAGCCAAATTCTTGGCCATACAGGCTTTTCTATGCACTTCCTGCATCGAACTTTCTTCTTTTCAAAACTTATTGATTTTGATATCAATAGAAAGGTCATGGTCTTACCAAAATAACTGTAATAATTTCCCTGCAATTTACAGCCAATGAAGAGTTCAACATATCATTTACATTAGCACAACTGAACACATTGACATTTTTTTTCAAATGTTCTGCACAAGTAAAGCCCTGTGATACAGTAGCTCCTTAACTGCTAGACAAAATACATATGAGTGGAAAGCCCATGCAATTCTCTATATTTTATATGTACACTATTTTTCCTCGCGACAATCTAATAAAAAGTTATAGCCCTTGAAAGCTACTACTCCGACAAGAGTTCATTGGAATATGCGCACACTCAAATTAATGCAACGCACAGGTGAACGCACAAAGAGTTAATACAAAAAAAAAACATAAACAGGGGCCTATACATTAGAAATCAGAGTGTGAAATTATTTCCAAACACAAATGACTTTTGTAAAGTGAAATAACTAGTATGAGAGTAGATATCTATTTAAAACTTGAAGCTCTACAAAGATTTTTATTTGATATTTGTAAGAAAAAGTATGTACCGTTCAGCAACACAACCTCACAGAGGAAGTTTAGTTGAATAAAAGCTGAAAGTATCATATGTAGATTGAAAGTAGGTACTGTACAAAAAAGTTTTTTTCATCACACACTCAAAAATATTAATAACCAGATCATCCTAAGAAAGAGCAAAGGAATGCTATCTCACATTCAGTTTTAGATTTACACGTTTGTATGTATGGAAGCATTCTGATGTCTCACGCTATGAATATGGTCTTTTGAAATGCGCACAAAATTTAAAATGGACCGTCTAAAATTTTGTCCATGTTCATATGGTCAGCTCCCAAATGCTGAAACAAAATGGGCATGTCTACATCACACTGCAGTAACTTATAACAGTCTGGACAGAGGAGAGACCATTTAATTGATGAAAACTGGTATTTATCAACCCAATGGCAGCATTCAGTACAGGACAGATGACTGTGATAGAATATTTGATTCAAGGTGGTTCAAGGGGAACACAGGATACAGACCTTGTGGACAGGACAGAACCTCCAGTTGTCTGTGCAGCCCAGCATCCCGTCACAGCCTGTCCAAGACTTGGCCTGCTTCTGACGGACAGTCCTCCGTGTGTTAGAGGTTCTGGTCAGCACTGTCGATCCGCTGGACATGCAGGTGGCCCGACTGACCCCCTGGCGGGAGGAGTCGGTGTACCCCGGCATGGAGGCCGAGCGGTACACGCCAAGATGTCCTCCAACCATCCCGCCCCGGAAGCGATCATCCAGGTTGTTGAGGTGACCGGGGTGGAGCTTGGTTCGCTGGTCGTTGTCGATCATTTCCAGGAGTTTCCTCTGTCGCTCCTGCTCATCAACTGCACTTGCACCTGCTGTTGACTCCACAGGACTGGTTGTTACCACAACTGGAGGTTTGGTGGTAGATGTCGACTGATCTTTAAGTTTAGTGTCTTTTTGGACTTCTTTGTCCTTGTGGCCTTCAGACTTGCGTTGATGATCATGTCCAGCATGATCATTACTCTCGCATGTCGGGAATAGAATCTTGGGTGTCACAGCAGGAACATTCTTGTCCTTAGCGGGCTGGACTGCTGTCATTGGGCTATCACTTCTGTCTATTACTTCAGGCGACTGCTCATGATTTAGAGGGTGTTTCTTTGTGATCTCAAGATCCTTAGGCTTCTTCTTCTTCTTTCCGGGAATCCGAAGAGGAAGTTCTGGAGACATGGCACTTGCAGCTTTTCCTTGCTTCTTGCGGTGTGCTCTTGCTGGAAGTTCTGGAGAGCTCTGACCAGCAGAGTCATGACAGTCACCTGCTTGAACCATAATGAAGTCAGGAGAAGGTGGTGGAGTGCGTGGGGATTTGGCTCCAGATTTTCTCTCTCCAAAGTTGGCGTTTTGTTTCCAACTTTGAAGCTTGTCGAGATCAGGTGTCCTAGGACCAGCGTGGTTCTTCTCTTCAGAGCTCTTGTTCCTCTTCCTGGAGGATTTTGCTGGAAGCTCTGGGGACAGGGGCTCGTGGGGGACATCTTCGCGGGATTTGCAACCATTGTGGTGCTTGTGGTGAGGGTTTGGATGGGACATGGCACCTGTTCTTCTGCGATGTGCATATGCCTGTCGGAGCTGTATATGGCCATTGGCGTCCTTGGCCCTTGTTATGGGTGGTGAGCCGGCATGCAAGGCTAGATCTCTATCAAACTCCCTGGCACTTCCTTGGCTGTGAAGCTCCTCAGATTTTGCACGTGGTCTGCCAGATATTTGGGGACTAGGACTCTTTGGCCCCACGTCAGTTACCCCCTTTCCTCTAAAGTTGTAAAATTGGTCATTCTCCATGTGGGATGAGTCAATCGGTTTGGAAGAAAAGACTCGTTGAGATGGGTGCTGGTCCTTAGATTTAGGTGCCAGGTGTCCTTCAGCATGATGAATTTGAGACTCCTTTGAGTTTGGGGAATGGGTTCCATAGGTGAAATGCAATCCGTCTTTACCCTTTGGTGATCTTGGGGAGTGTGGAGAATGAGCAAGATGGATGTACGACTCCTTCGTCTTGGGGGAGCAGGGCGCATCATGGTTCTTCTGCTTCTCTCTGCTCAGCCTCAACCCTTCCCTGCTGAAAAGCGAAGCCTTTCCATCCTGGAAGTTTGGGTGTGCGTCAGTGTACTTGGCATGGGTCTTTGAGTTCCAGTCCGTGGTGTGGGTCGGGGATGGGGACAGAGGGTCCTTCAGGCCATTCAGGTTGGGGTGGTCCTTGCTCTCCTTGGAGTGAGTCCTCATGTGCTCGTGGGAGAGCGAGCGATTGACCTTCTTAGGAACCCCAAGAGGGTGGGAGTATTTTGCACTGTGGGCATGCATGATTAGATCATCCACAAGCAGAGATTTAAAACCTTCCTAAAAGACGGTTCCCAACATTGTGCACAAACTTCCAATGATGGATTACACAGGAGAAGACGTTACTTTGTGAAGTAATCACAGCGCATATCACAGAACAATGTCAATGTCACAGGAAAACTCCCATCAGATATGTTCTAATAAGGGGTAACATCTGTAGAACAAAAGAAATCTGCAGATTCTGTAAAGAGATACAGAGCAAATATTTCAAAAGTTTTGTAGTAAGAATTCCAATGCTGTTTAAAGTTATATCCAACCTTACTGCAAAGTTATGATGTTCCTTTCCTTTGAGATCTAGGTATAAACAGAACAGACATGAGCATCCATCTGGCAGCGAATCATACAAACAAAGGGTGATCCAAGATAATATCTCACAAACAAAAAATGACTTAAGAATTGTTCAGGTGCTCCAAATCGCGCCGAGAAACAAATCCAAACGTCTGTCCAGCAGAGCAGTTGGGGCTGTTTCTTCCCGTCATGTAAGAAGAAGCGAGACTGGATTTGAGCGAAGTCTGCCGCAGCACATCCAATCCAGGCACACACAGGGAGCCAGTAGCAGCTTTTGTCTGACATGTACGTGGCAGGCAGGTCCAATACGAAGAAGGGAAGAGGGGAGGGGGGTGGAGGGGGCCTCTTGGATAAACTCTCGATTTTGCCAAGTTTAGGTGACTTCCAAATCCAATTCCCCCGAGGAACAGCGATCAAGCTCTAGCTCCCTCTGCAAAGGAGGCTCAGGGGTTGTTGAGCGGTGTGTTAGCTGCCGAACAGCCTGCTGTACCAAGACGGGAGAAGCTGAGCAACAAGAACGAAGCCGTCTGGCTGGAGTATCGCACACACACACATCACAACACAACACAACACAACACAGGCACAAGCCCAGAAACAGGACTCTACCATTAGACGGGGATGGGGGTGCTTCCTGGCACAGGAAGTGAGGGTGAGCTGGAGAGGAAATGAATATGCAGTCATTGACGAACTGAATCATCCCGTGGCTTTCTCGCTTTCGCTCCTCTCTGTTGCCCCCCTCCCAGCTCAGTCAGAGGCTGCACAGAAAGGTCAGGCCTAGGGACGTTCACATATGACGCTCTAGTTGTCTACACCACAACCGATCTGTTTTTGACTAACAACTTATTACTAGTAAGTGACATTATGCGGCTGCTACTAGCTGTTGGGACAATAATGGCAATGATTATTTATCAGTTATTTACACATTTATCTAAACTGCAACTCTATGCTTTATGGTCTCTAGGTTATAGGTTTTGGATGACCCGCACAAAACCTCCTCAAAATCTAGCGATTGTATAACTTCCCCAGTTGCCAGTTCTATTACAGTCAAACCTGTCTTAGTGGCCACCTGTCTATAGCAGCCAACCTGTCTATAGTGGCCACTAAAATAATTACCCCAGAGAGAGATCATGTGTTAAAGAACCTGTCTATAGCAGCCACCTGTCTATAAAGGCTACAATTTTTGTTTTCCTTGGGTGGCCACTATAGGCAGGTTTCACTGTATATGGAGGGAAGTTCTGATACAGTATCTTCTTCCATTTTCTGTGGTTTTTACCAAATTTATTTGTTTTTTTACCTGTAAAAAGGACACCCTGTCTTTAATGTATATACTATATACTACTATATATTACTATGTACTGATAGGAATCACTTCTAAAAAAATAATGTAGATAACAAGGAAGTGAAAAAGAATATGTTTCTCTGACTTGATGGGTGAGCTCATGAATAATAGGTTCTGTTACTTTTAATCGATGCATCCTCTATGCAGGCCTATCATATAAATTTATGTATACATCATGGTATGTAAAAGAAAATACTGTTAGGAACTTTCCACAAAATTTATGTGCTCCAAGGTGAATCTTTATAGGACTTTCTTGAGTATTTAATAATGAATTCCTGTGATTTTTGTGTGGGTTGCCTAGATATAGAGTCTCTTTCTATGCAATTGGTGCAATTAAACAAATGGCACACGCAGGGTGGTCCTAAAGGGTAGGCTCACGTCAGGGCGAGAAAGTGATCACATGTTCACCGTTCACTTATTGCACCACTCACTGAAACAGTGCCACTCTTGTTTATCTTGTGTTTTCTATCTAGACACCATGCATTAAAGGGCATATACTGTACTGGGAAGGCAAAAAAGCCTTCAAAATGTAATTGTTAGCAATCTTCTTGCCAATGGTCTTAAATTCATGTATTGTCTATTTTAGAAGCTTGCTGGAAGTTATTTGCCCTCAAATGATCCATATATGGAGTAATTAATGATTAATGATTAAATCCTCAAAATGTTCGGCCCGAACATTTGGAGGATTTGTGATTTAATCGCTCATTACTCCAAATGTAGATCATTTGAGGGCAAATAACTTTCAGCAAGCTTCTAAAATAGACAATACATGAATTTAAGACCATTGGCAAGAAGATTACTCATGATCACCTTTTGAAGGCTTTTTTGCCTTCCCAGTACAGTATATGCCCTTTGATAGTTGGACACTGCATGTTTAGTACAGCTATCTAACAACAAATTATATTCAGGGCCATATTCACAAAAGCCTGGTTAGTTGCTGACATGCATTCAGCTACATGCATTTTAGTAACTAACTAAGTTTGGAAGCTTTCATGAATATGGCCCCTATTCTTTTTTGCCTCATATAATGATAATGATAACAATAATACTAATATGAACCATTAATAATCTATAATCCCTGTAGTTACACTATCATGAAGCTCAGAGGGAATAAACTGATGAAGACAGTAGAAAACAAAAAAAGTTGATGATATTGGTTTTTAATGTTTTGTTCTTTGCTTCATATAGAGAAACATAACCATGAATAAGATCAATACTGGGGGGGGGGGGGGGGGGACTCCTCACTGCCTCCCAAGTAAGAAGAAGGATTTAAAACTGAATTCTAGCATGGACTTGGAGCCAATAAAGTTATCAATATGTACATGGTCTTTTGTTCTGTGGACAAAATCTAAAAGGGACCCTTTGAACTGTTGTCTTCATAACAAAAGACCACGCTCATAGTGTATTAAAGTATTGGAATAAGACATGGAATCATGTACACAAAGACCAGTCTATGGAGAGAAGAAATGTGGTCTTTGTGAACAAGTGGTCTTTAAGGACAAGTAACTCTCATACAAGTTTCCATTAGAAACGAGTTCGTATACAGGTGGTCAGTAACGCGAGTTTCACTGTATTGGGTTAACCATTGAGGGCTGGCTTTCTTCCAGTCAGATACTAAGCAGCACGACTCACCTGTAATCTGCTGTATGGACAATCGACAACAGGCTATCAATAAGCTTCCAATTCCTTATGGGATTATGCAAAAGCTATTTGGTTACTGCAGTTCCATTGCAAATTTTGACATCCTAACTGGACCAGAGTTCGCTAAGTCTGAAAATCTAACAATGAGAAACGGGTTAAAATGGCAGTTTGTGTTAGTATCTTGAATCCCATATAAGCCAATCGCAAACAGCGGAGCTACACTCTGTCTCTCAAACAAAGGGTCTAATATTGAGACTGGTGTGGTAGCCACTCTGGGGATGTTTTAGCACTGGTTGCCTAGCAACGGGTGATTCAGGATGGTGATACGGCGAAGCAGGGAATTATGGGAAATCAGAAGAATGATCATGTATCACTCAGGAAGCTGCGACAGTCACACAGAATATAAAGGAAACCACAGCTTCGTTTATGAAGCATTAGAGTGTTGTAGCTTCGGGCATGATATAATCTTAGGACATGGAGATAAATATCCAGTGTTTTATACACTTGTTTTGCTATGACTTCTACTTTATTGACTACAAATATTAAATGATAAAGCATATATGCAGTGAAATAGACATCATAAAAGTCTATAGATGCATAAAAAGATGTCACCTTAAAAATAATAATGCTTGAGGTTAGACAGAATCTTTTTAATCAAGGATAAACTGGGAGTGGAAAGGAAGAGAGGGGAGGGGGAGAGAGGGGAGGGGAGAAGGGGGAGGGGGAGGGGGAGGGAAGGGAAAGGGGGGAGAGGTAGATGGGAGGGGGAGAGGGGAGAGGGGGAGGGGAGAGGGGAGAGGGGGATGGGGAGAGGGGGGATGGGGAGAGGGGGGAGGGGGAGATGGAGGAGGAGGAGGGGGAGAGGGGGAGGGCGAGAGGGGGAGGGGGAGAGGGGGGAGGGGAGATGGAGGAGGGGGAGGGAAGGGAGAGGGGGAGGGGGACAGGTGAAGGGGGAGAGGGGGAAGGGGGAGAGGGGGAGTGGAGGGGGAGAGGGGGGAGGGAAAGAGGGGGGGGGGGAGGGGGGGAGGGGGGGAGGGTGGGAGGGGGGAGAGGAGGGGGAGGGAGGGGAGAAAAAGGAGGTAGAGAAAGTCAGAGAGGAGTCAGAGACATCTAGGGGTAGAAATGAAGAAAGGGGGAGGGGGACTAAGAGAGACAAAGTTTGTTGGGCTAGGGGGCAGCAATAGAGATACGAATGTGTGCAGGTGGGGCGGGGGTGCTAAGAAGTAGGGGGGGGGCAAAGGGAGACAGAGAGAGACAGGGGGTGCCTAAGAGAGACAAAGTGTGTTGAGCTAGGGACAACAATAAAGACAGGGGTGTGTGGAGCCGGGGTGTTGGTGCAAAGAGAGATACACAATATGGGTGGTTAAAAGGAGGGGGTGCTAGGAAAGGGGCACGAAGAGAGACAGGGGGGAGGGGGGATAAGAAAGACAAAGTGTTTTGGGCAAGGGGAAACAATAGAGACATGAGCGTGTGGGGGTGGGGTGGGGTGGAAAGAGAGATGTGGGGTTGCTAAGGGGGGGGGGGGCATTGACAGAGACAGGAGAGGGGGCCTAAGAGAGAACTGTCTCGAGCAAGGGGCAACTATAGGAATAGGGTAGGATATGTTCATTTAGCGAGTGTAGGTCTGCTAGTCAAGGTGCTGTGATGCGATTAAAGCCAAGTTTTCCCTCGATCCCTCACATTACATCCTCCATAATCACTGCCACTCACAAACTGATTTGCACCATGGTGTGAGAGATGTCATATTTGACCACTTGACATAGGTTTTACAGCGTGGAAGGTTAGATGTGCAACAGCAGCCTGGCTCGGGAGGAAAATATATATTTGTGGGGGTTACTTTTCAATCCTGGGCCCTGTTGCACAAAACTTACCATTGAAGGTAACTTTGCTACCAATGGCAACATCTATGGAAACCTTGAATTTGATTGGCTGTTGAGCTGCGTTAGTATGGTAGTTACCATTGATGGTAGAGTTACCATTAATTGTAAGTTTTCATGCAACAGGGCCATGGTGTGATGAACTGGACACCTTGAGCCATGTAATGCATTGCACCCTCTGGCTAAGGGTGTAGAAAAAGTACACCTGTCAAAAATACCAGATTATAATGTTTTTTTTTTTGATGTATATGAACAGTGTATTTAGAGGCTCGCTGGAAAGTTTCTTATCAATGTGCAGGGGTAATATAGTGGTAGCATCAACATTAGGGTATATGAACGGGCTAGGGGGAAAAAACAGGGCCTCGGGGCGTTTTCACCACAGAAATGCTTAAAAGAGCCCTGGAAATGTTAAAAGAGCCCCCAAAATTACCACAGACACAATGTAGTATTGTAGCCAAATGGCCAATGTGCTCAAAAAGTAGCCCCCCAAAATTTGAATTGACACAGAAATGCTTAAAAGAGCCCTGGAAATGTTAAAAGAGCCCCCCAAATTACCATAGACACAATGTAGTATTTGTAGCCAAATGGCAAATGTGCTCAAAAAAGTAGCCCCCCCCAAAAAAAAAAAAAAAAAAAAAATTGAATTTACTTTTTCCCTGAACGGGGCTTATAATGACGTCAGGGTTGAGAAGTAGCCTTCAGGTAGAGATGCATTTATGATCGTCTTCCCAGGCATCACATGATCACAGTCATGTGGTACTGTTCCTGAACAGTCTGCCAAGTTACTGCAGAGTCTCCTTCCTTGAATCAAAGACTCCTTTCACACATGTCTTTTCATGTTTATGTTACACTCTCTGGCTATTATCTTTATCTTGATTTCCTCCTCTCTGTTTCCCTTTGGATGTACCTCATTCCATCTCTCTCTTTCTGCTACTTTTTATCCAGCTATCTACCTATCTATCTATCTATCTATCTATCTATCTATCTATCTATCTATCTATCTATTTATCTATCTATCTATCTATCTATCTATCTATCTATCTATCCATCTGTCTCTGTCTGTCTGTATGTCAGTATGCATGTCTATCTATATTCCTATCTACCTGTCTATCCACCTATCTATCAATCAATCAATCAATCAATCAATCAATCAATCAATCAATCAATCAATCAATCAATCAATCTACCTATATATCTATCTATCAATCAATCTATATCTACCTATCTGACTTCCTCTGTGACTGTGTATCTATCCATAACTCATGTACATGTTTCTCTATTAAAATCTCATTTTCCGCTTTATTCTCTGTGCTTCTCTTTCATTCTCGCCTTGAATAGCTCCCTCTTTTCCTTTGAGTTACCTTACGAGCCCCACACTCTGAAACAGATACCTGAAGCCTGCCTTGTTTGTGAAAACGCCTCCTTGAGGGGAAAATTATAAAACTGTATTTGCTGGGTCCAGTATTCAAGTATGATGTCATTTAAAGTGAATGCCATAAGTCACGCTGTGCATTAAACCCCCAATGAGAGAAAAGTAGTTCCACTGGGAGCTAATTTAGTCTTCATGGGGCTCATTTTTGCATTTTGGGTGCTAAAGTGCCCTGAGCCTTTTTATGTACCATTTCTTCTTACAATGGCCTTTGCCCCAATGAGGGGATAACTCTCTGGTCTTCCATTGTGAATGTAGAGATGTAAGATTGCGGACTAAGTGTTTAGCAGAGCCGAACCCTATGCATGTTGAAGTTCACTTTTCAAGAAGAGTAGAGCAGCAAAAACAAAACAAAAACATGGGGGCTCGGTGATTGAGCTTCCAAGATTAACGAGAGGCCCCTGTATAATGCAGAATAGCAGCAAAAAAAGGAGGGGGGGGGGTTCAGTGTGACTCCCCCCTCCCTTCTATAGAATGCACTCACAACAGTGCATGTTTCAGTGCACTCGCTTCATGATGTTAAAGGGCATATACTGTAATGGGAAGGCAAAAAAGCCTTCAAAATGTAATTGTTAGCAATCGTCTTGCCAATGGTCTTAAATTCATGTATTGTCTATTTTAGAAGCTTGCTGAAACTTATTTGCCCTTAAATGATCCACATGTGGAGTAATTAATGATTAATGATTAACTCCTCAAAAATGTTCGGCCCAAACATTTTGAGGATTTGTGATTTAATCACTCATTACTCCAAATGTCGATCATTTGAGGGCAAATAACTTTCAGCAAGCTTCTAAAATAGACAATACATGAATTTAAGACCATTGGCAAGAAGATTGCTAACAATTACCTTTTGAAGGCTTTTTTGCCTTCCCAGTACAGTATATGCCCTTTAAGCTTCATAAGTGCCCCCACAACATTATTTGCAGCCCCCCCCCCCCCTCCACTTGGAGAGAAGGGTAGAAAACAACGTTGGTGAGGAGGACTGATGCATGCACTGGAAATGAGTGAGTGATGCCAATACCCCGGTGCCTCAAATATGAAAGGAGAAAAACAAATGCGAACTTATGATTTTGAGTCACTTTTGGAGAGAAGGAGAGAGAAAACAACTCTCCCACACTTGAAGACGTGATGAAATGTTTTATCATCGTCTTAAAGGAAAGGGGTAGTAGTAGTAGTAGAGGCTACGGGGCCCCGTAATAAAAAGAGTGGCATGCTGCCATGACAACAAGTCCCGTTCTTGTTTGGATTTAGTCTACAAGGAAGGAATCATCTCAAAATCATAAAATCATTGTAATTCAAATCCAGACCTGGGACCTCAAGCATAAAACTTACCATTGATGGTAACTTTGCTACCCAAGGTAGCTCCTATGGAAACCTTTAATTTAATGGGCTGCCGAGCGCTGTTACCATCATGGTAGTTACCACTGATGGCAGAGTTACCATTAATGGTAAATTTTATGCAACTGGACCCTGGTGATGACGGCAGAAAACTTCTACAATGATAACGGCCAGCAATCAATGAAAAAAGGCATTTGAAATATGACTAAAGGAAGAAAAAATGAAGTAAAATACAGGAAATTAAAAAATTCACTTCTGCATTTCTCAGGAGATTTAAATGGCATTTTACAGAATTCCTCTTAAATAAATATGTGTGTCATTCCAATTAACTTGATATAATGATAATCAGTGAGGATGAATATTTTTTGTGTTTGAGTGTGTGTGTGTGTGTGTGTGTGATTATGTTTGCGTATGTTATCAAGTTAACTTCTGTCAATAGTACAGAAGATGTTGATCATTGTGGTAGTAATATCGCTGAAGTAGTAATATTTTGTCTCATGATAAGCAAACTGGAAATTGCGACATCGCAAATTCCAGTTTGCTTTTATCGTGAGACAAAAGATTAGCACTTCAGCGGTTAAATTTTGTCGTTAAGTTTTTGCTTTCTGTTCTTTGTTCTCTCTTAAGGTGCCTCATAACTTCTCAAGCTTTATGCTTTTACTTGGAGGGAGCCCTTATCTTTTTCTTTTATTATAATATGTAAATTGCATATTTTTTGTATTTTTCCTTGATGAAAAATAAAACTTGAACTTATACTTTTAATATCATCATCCCACAATAACATATAAACAATTATGATTTTCAAGTACCGGTACTAGTACATCAAGGATGAGGAAGAAAAACAACAAAAATGCCTAAAGTGACAATCAAAGTCTTCCTCACTTGGCTTTACACAAACTCACATTTTTTTTATTGATGTTTCCTCAAACTCTCACGATTCCTCTTGACTACATTTCATTGTGACTCAAATGCTTTCCTCCTTAAGGTCACGGGTCACGATGAACAATATACCTTGTGCAGAATTACAGTCCTTGAAGGTAAGTGACTATGTCATATTGCCCAAGGTGTCGCAAGAATACAGATTTTTAAGAAAAAAAAACAGAAGTAGGTTTAAGGCTAATGTAACTATAATAATATGTTAGATTGAAAGAGAAAAGAATAGATATGGAAAATCAGACATACGAAAAATCAGACATATGAGGATTTTGGGGGTAAATTATTGAATTCTAACGATTATAAACTTTCATGGCAATATCACTTCTCTACATGGACCTTGAATTTACACAGCAACAATATAGGGCAAATTACAACAGATATTCAAACATGTATAACTTCTTTTTAACATATCTAATTTTCATGCACATGTTTTGTAATCTCCTATCATGAATCCATTGTAATTCCAAGGCTCGCAGTGTCCTCTAAAGGATACAACAAGTGTAATGTCATGGAAACTTCAACAAAAATAAGAAAAACAAGGTTTTCCAAGAAATTTGTGAGTTGTCTTCTGGCAAAGCGTTTGTGGTTTTGAAAATATAGGTCACAAACAAAAGGCCCTTGAAAACCCAATTGTTGTCCCTGGTTACAGTTGTGATTTCTTCATGTATTACTCACTTTTCATTGTTTTCCATTCTGCTCAGTGCCCCAAACATATTCCATATGGATTGTAGACTTGTTTCCAGACTGTTACACACATTTAATACAAACTATTTCATGTCAATTTTCGCTTTTAACCTTACCAATAATGGGGATTTATCTTTGATACGCCTCTTGCTTTTTGATAATCCCTACAAACTCATTTTTTGGGTAAATTCTCTCCTGTTTGTTTGTTTGTGAATGTATTTTTGTTTTGTTCTTGTAGATGCAATTTTCAATCAATTTGATTCATTGTATATGTCTCTTTTTAATGCTGAATGTGGAATAAAAACTAAATGAAGAAAATAATTTAGGTCACACTGGCAAAAAATTTGTGCTATTAAATTTTGTTTTATAGAAAAAACACCCTCAGAAGTGGGAAGTATCGCAAAAAAAAATTAAATGTGTCTGGGGGTACTGTAGTTGCTGAGTTTCGCTGGTGATCTTGAAAAGTCATGATTTTTGGCTGCGAGTGTAAATGGCCCTTATATAGCAACAAGTTTCACCCCGGAGCTAAAATGTGGAGCATTTGTGAGTAACATGCTCAAGGGGGCAGAGTCACTGTGGAGACAAGGTCAACTCCTTTGTCATTGTCATGTTGGGATGAGCAAAGTCTGCCACATTCTGTGGGCTGGGGGCCAGGCAACTGGGGCGGGGAGATGTATCTTTTGTGACAGGTGCTGAATATATAGGCACACACATACACATATATACAAACAAACACACATAAACACACACACACATGGGCTGTGTTTATCAACTTTTCAGAAATTTAAACACGTTTCCAAAGGCCTTTACGAACGCATTTCTAAACGTGTTTCCAAACACGTTTAAAAAAACGGTGCGTTTATCAACTCCAAAGGCCTTTATGAACGCGTTTCCAAATGCGTTTCCAAACGCGTTAAAAAAAACGGTGCGTCTATCAACTCGATCGCCCAAGTTGAAAACCTGCCTTACATTGTCACTGAAAACATGTGGTTTAAACACGTTTCAAAACAGCTTTGCCTTTATCTCGCTTCTTTAAATGCATTTCTGGTTTAAACGCGTTTAGGATCGTACAAATTTGCATGTTTCAAACCAGATTTCCTAACCCCATAATCAAAACACCTTTGCGTTTATCAACTCGTATAAACACGTTAAAAAAATGTAAACGCGTTTGGAAACCTTAATTCTATCAAAAAAGAGTTGATAAACATGCCCATACATTCACACACAAACACACACATACACATTCACACACAAACACACACACATACATTCACACACATACATACACATTCAAACACAAACACACATACATACACATTCACAAACACATACACACAGACACATACAAACAGACACCACACATTACCAAGAACTCACTAATCCATGAGAGAGGCCATGCCCCACCAATAGTTCCCCTCATCTCCCTTCTTCATTAGTGGGGCTGGAGGGTTTAGAATATGGGAAAACCCCTAATGACCCAAAACATTACAGCCCACAGAAATCAGGAGGTGAAAGTGGCAGAACAATAAGCCCCTACCCCTCTCTTCCATCCCACATTTCAACGCCTCTAACACAAAACCTTTATTGGGGTGGAGTGGGGGGGGGGGGGGGGGGGTAGGCATAGCAATGGGACAAATTACACCACACCAAAAATTTGGAGGTGAAATCTACATGTATCAAATAATTAGCCCCCCCCCCACACACACACATATCTTTAATGGGGTGAAGCATAACAATTGTGGGGGGGGGGGGGGGGGGCGCCCTAATAACCAAACACATCACACCCTCCTTCACACTTAGGACACACTAGGTGTGTGCCGCCCCCCCCCCCCCCCCCCCCCCACCACCACCACCACACACACATTTTATGCGAGTGGGGGTGTAACAACATTCCCTCATTCATGAACATGGTAATAGGTATAAATCCTGCATTTACATGTAATCCATGTGATATTTCAGGGGGAAAAGGAAAAAAAATCATTAAGGTCACTTTCACTTAATTTTGAAACAGATGTTATTACACTTTATAAGTGAAGAATGTATGCATCACTCGGAAAACGCAACCAGACTCAAAGAAAACTAGGAATTCCAATGAGCCAGCATAAATGAGTTCACAAATTACACTTCTAATTAGCGTAACTATCAATCAGACTTGAATGGCCCATTTTGGGCGACGGAATCATTATCATATCAAAAAGGGGCTTCTTGGAAATGCCATGAGGATATTGAATTATTGTACCTCCTTGACGGGCATCTTAAGACAACACTCTTTGCCAGGGAGGACGACATGAATCTTCCATGTGCGTCAGAAAAAAGGGACTTCATTTCCTTTACCAAGAAGGTATTAAGATGCTGCCCACAGCACTTCACTGGAATGTTAGTATAATAATATTATACTGAAAAACTGAAAACCACAAGGAGTACTTTTGTACAAAGAAAGTATGACATTTTCAATATTCCGGCTACAAGGTGGTTACATAGTTGTGTGATACATGTAGGAAATACTATTTAAGAAAGTCCCTTCAGAATAAAAAAAGCTTTTAAGGGAATTATCAGGACCATTTGCATCAGTAATATGGAATTTAATATCACTATCAAAGAAGTCCATTTCGCTATTAAGTAATTTTAAGTTTCATATTTCACAAAGTGGAACTTCATGCTCATATTGTTTGTTTCAAGCCCGACTTGAAATGTAGCCATTGCAAAATATTTGTTTAACCCCCCCCCCAAACCTGCCAACAGAGCGAATGATGTCAGACATAACTTTTTTATTCACATGGGTCTCCACATTGTTACAGCCATGTGCACTCATGAAAATATAATATGATCATACTGTGCATTTTGCAAAGGATTTTTGTTTAATAGTTGACAATCCCTTTAAAAAGAGGATATAAGATCCTAAACAATAGAGGGCAGCAAACTAACTTAACCATCTCATGCTCATTGAGTGATACCAGCTCGTTCAATGCAAGACTCTCCAGAGGAGTAACTTTCAGGTGTGAAAGGGCAACCAATCCCAAGAGGGAACAGGGTCAAGCGGACAGGGAGAGGGGCTCTTCAAAACCAGGAATTTAAATCAAGCTTGAGAGGCTCGAGAGGACTAAAATTAGATCTGTCTAACCATATACCAAGCATTGATCTATCTCTATCTCTATCTCTCTCTGTCCAACCATATACCCAACTATCCAACTATGCATTGGTATGAATATCTCAATATATATTATTTCTCTCTCTCTCTCTCTCTCTCTCTCTCTCTCTCTCTCTCTATCTATCTCTCTATCTCTCTCTGTCCAACCATATACTCAACTACGAATTGGTATGAATATCTCAATATATCTCTCTTTCTCTCTCTTCCTCTGTCTAACCATATACAAAGCATTGGGCTATCTCTATCTTTATCTCTCTCTGTCTTTAGCATTGGGCTATTTCTATCTCTATCTGCCTGTCTCTCCCTCCCTCTTGCTCTCTTTCCCTCTCTTTCTCAGTCTCTCTCTCTCTCTCTCTCTCTCTCTCTCTCTCTCTCTGTCTCTCTCTCTCTCTCTCTCTTTGTACGTCCAACTGTATATCCAACTACATATTGGTCTGAATATATCTATTTACATCCCTCTTTACTATAATCCAGTTCATTGATCAGTTAAAAGTGTGTCACATGACCACAGATATTTTTAACTAATTGCAAGAGAGAGAGAGGGAGCAAAAGAAACTCAAAAGGGATGGAAAAAGGCTATTTGGTGACCTCATTGATAGTCACCTGTTCTGTCATATTTCAAGTCACTTGAAAGAAGATAAATATGTCTGAAACTGTGATAATCTACAAGGTAAAAACAGACAAAAATACAACATATAGCTGTCCTCTGCAAGTAAATTTGATTGAATAATAGTGGTATGAAGCCAGGGGTCTCACTTACAGTTAAAAGTCCAATGTAAGTGTCCTTGAAAGTCAATGAAAGTGTGCATTTCAATACACTGTAATAGACTGTGTGTATAACAGAACTATCCAATGCATATATCATCATCATTACAACTACAGTCTGCCCTTCTATGACAAAAGGAAGCAAGTGATAAATCACTCAAATATAAGTTATTAATACTCTTCGATTGTAATCGGCACTCTTTACATACATGAACAGGCAAAATCTGGACAAGAAATATTCATTTTGCTCCTAGATATTCAATCTAACAAGATGTGACGTTGCACTGATGCCAATGCAAGTGACAGACATATTTTGCTCATTTACAAGAAAAGTCTCTTTTGTCATTTGATTCCTTTTGTCAAAGTAGGGCAGTGGGAGCCTCAGCTGCATGCTGCCATTACACTCCAGTAAAGCCAGGGCTTATATATGCATGGTGAAACACGCTTATAAGCGAGCAGGTACCGTTTTCTACATCAGGAGCACCCTGATTCCCCATCATTCTGAATTTAATAAGCTTGCACTAACTATCTACACGCCTGTTCTCTCCCCAGCTCTCTCCAGCCAGCCAGCCAGCCACAACCGTTCAATCAGCTGGCGTGCCACCCCCTTGGGGCATGGAGCACACATTACATATCACAAGCATCAGCTAATTGATTATCTGCTGCCCTCTAGGTCTAACACGGGTGAGTCTTCATAAGACACAAGTTCTGAGGAAAATCTTGATAAGATCTTTTCTGGGGAAAAGGCAATTTTCTGTCTATGCTATCTGACAGAGACTTGATTTTTTTTTAAAAATCAAAATATTTTGCATATTACATGTACGTGATCACAAGTATTGGTTATCTGCTGCCCTCTAGCTCTACAATAGGTGTATATCATGTCTCTATGAACTTGCTTATTACACAAACCTAAGCCAATCAGTCATAGAAGCCGTAGATATGGTTATGATTTTTTTGTTTTATACCGTATTTTATTTCTTCCTCATAGCATGACAATAATATATTCCATGAAATCAGTTACTTAGTTAATTCAATATTCATTTTTTATCATTCATGAACAGTTTTACTTAATTATGAAATAGCATAAATTATATAAATCCGAAAAAATTTAATAAACTTGAATCCATCAATTTCAAATTATACATTTTTTTCCATTTACAATATCCTTTTTAATCGCAATGATTTTGAGGAAGTTATCTGAATGATGCCCCCCCCCCCACACACAGGTATTGCTTCATCTTCTCTAAACGAGATTCCATCAACATCAGTACAGCCCAGACACTATGAGCGTGGTCTTTTGTTACACCGACAACATTTCAAAGGGTCTCTTTTAAATTTCCTCCGTGTCAGAAAAGACCCCGTTCATAATGAATATATTGTTTGAAAGTGACATATGCTTACAGTAAATAGACCAGTGATGTCACGAAGAATGCTCAACAAATACGCTTTGTGAAATTACAGATAAATCTCACCGGGGCAAATATGGACAGGTTGCATAATGGTGTATATAACTCCATGGCTAATGTGTACTCAAATGACTCAATATTCACCTTAAAACATCAATTGATTTCCTCCGCTTGCTGCCATGAGTGGAGACCAGAATCAATACTCAATTACTAAACTGAGTTCTCCCTGGGCGGAACGCTGCATTGACCGTCTGTATCATCCCAGCAGGACAGGTCAGCCAGCAGTTACCCATGGAGGAATAGGGAGAGTACCTCCATGATACCCGGTTTACACTGGCAAGGGCATATACTGTACTGGGAAGGCAAAAAAAGTCTTCAAAAGGTAATTGTTAGCAATCCTCTTGCCAGTGGTCTTAAATTCATGTATTGTCCATTTTAGAAACTTGCTGAAAGTGACTTGCCCTCAAATGATCCACATTTGGAGTAATGAGTGATTAAATCACAAATCCTAAAAATGTTCGGCCCGAACATTTTGAGGAATTGTGATTCAATAACTTATTTCTTCAAATGTAGATAATTTGAGGGCAAATAACTTTCAGCAAAGCTTCTAAAATGGACAATACATGAATTTAAGACCATTCGCAAGAAGATTGCTAACAATTACCTTTTGAAGGCTTTTTTGCCTTCCCAGTACAGTATATGCCCTTTAAAATTGTCGCTACTCAGACAAATCTTGGACAAGTTTTGGGGTTACCATTAGTAATGTTTTGTTTGAACGACGTGAATAAAATTTGCATACATAACGAAAATGGTCTATTGTGATGTCAAGCCATAAAATCTGAGGATTCAGTGTGAATTAGGAAACAAGCAATAGTCCAAAGCTAAGGAAAAGCAGTGCCAAGCTCGAAATGTGGACACGCAGTGACCAATTTGATGCGTCCCATTGAGTGGTAAAGAGCATGTGCAAGATGTACACTCGTGAATATTCATAAGCTATCAAGAAAGTTATGGGACTATCGATTTTGAATGTGAACATTGCGGATTTCTTCAGCCGGGGTTCAAGCAAATAGAATGGGGCGAAGAATGATAATTATGATACAGTGACTAGTCTTGAGAGTTCTAGACTTTATTCATCAGTCAGGATCAGAAAGGTCTGCATATTAGACAAGTACAGTGAAGCCTGTCTATAGTGGCCACCCAAGGGAAACACAAATTATGGCCTTTATAGACAGGTGGCTGCTATAAGCAGGTTCTTTAACACATGATCTCTCTCCGGGGAATCATTTTAGTGGCCACTATAGACAGGTTGGCTGCTATAGACAGGTGGCCGCTAAGACAGGTTTGACTGTGCGTGTTCCCAGTCCTCTTACTATCAGTGTCTCAACTTCCCTCTATCACCCTCTGCTCTCTCTCACTCTTTAGAAAATGGTAAGACTCACATTACTCTCTCATTCCCTCTTGACTTTTTATTCCTCCCCACCCCTCCTCTCTTTTCTTCCTGGAGAAGTAACCAGTCCCACTCCTGTCTCTATCAGTGTCTCTACCTCCCTCTACCACTCTTCCCGCTCTCTCACTCTTCCAAAACCGTTTGCAGACTCACATTACCTGTGAAAGAGAAACTAAGCCCGCTTCGCTTTGCCCCTAATGGATGCCTGGCGTATCGGTATCCACAATTTGAGGAGACAAGAAAGCCATTTGGACGCATACTGCACTGCACAGTGCACGTTGCTTTCCTGTCTCCCCGGTACAATCATTGTGTGGGGAGAGAAATACCTGTCTGGAGGAGAGAGAGGAGTCGCCATGGAGACCAGATAATTGACAGAGCAAATTGATGCAATCTGAAGCAATGTTCCCATGTTGGTGTCTGTTGCAATCTCTCCTTCTCTCCCTCTCTCTTTCCCTGATATTTTCATTGCTCTCACTTTCATTCTCTCTCTCTCTACATCTTGTGTCCTCCTCTTGTTTTCATTGCTGTTCTCAGCCCCTCCCCCAACCCCCTTCACGGTCTCTCTCTCTCTCTCTCTCTCTCTCTCTCTCTCTCTCACTTTCTCTCTCTCTCTCTCTTCAAGTAGGTGTAATCTCCACTCATTTCTATCTTCCCTCCTCTCCTTTTATTTTGCTCCTGTTGCTTTTGTTTCTCCCTTCCTTCATTCACTCTCCTTCCTCCTCACACATTCTCTTCAGCTTCTTCAATGTCTCCTCCTCTGTTCTTCCCTTCATCTCTTCCTCTTTTACACCCCAGAAAATCTACTTCATCTCTTGACATTTCCTCACAGCAGTCCACACCCTCTCGCTTTTTGCCCCTCTCACCTCCAACCTCCCCCCCCCCTGTTCCCTCCTAGACTATCAAACCCCTCAGTACCATCCAAAAGGAAAAACAAAAGTGGTCTCTCCAGACACAGGTCTTGTATTTGTGCATAGTTTTAACAGTACTATTTTCATTCCAGTGTCTACCTATTGACTAATAGAGACACTTATGGTGATTTGCACTAATTCTCTAACTACCATGGGGCCATTACTGTGTTACAAATCAATAGTTCCTTCACATCTTGGTCCTTATAGGATAAATAAGAATTGTACATTATTATCATTATTTAACACAATCTCCATTGACTCTTCAAGACTCTTCATTGCGCTTCACCTTCTCATGACCAGCAATGGTTCCTTCACATCTTGGTCCTAAAAGGTTTAACTACCATGGGGCCATCACTGTGTTACAAATCAATAGTTCCTTCACATCTGAATCCTAATAGCATAAATAAGAATTGTACATCATTATCATTATTTACTGCAATCTTCATTGACTCTTCAAGGCGCTTCATTGCGATTCACCTTCTCATTACCATGGGATTATTACTGTGTTAAAAATCAATGGTTCCTTAAAGACAGCCAATCCCTTTTTCAGATCACCACAAAACCATCGAAACATTGACAAAACATATAGAGATGTGTTAGCAAGCTCTATATTCACAATTTGAAACTGATACGTAGTGTAAAATTCAAATAATGCACGTAAACAACATCTGATTAAGAGTCTTTACCTCAGGCTCTTGGCAGTTTGTGTTGAAATATCTGCTTTATTGATTAATCTGTTAATTGAATTATAAAACGCATTATGAAAAAAAATGTTCTATGGAAGGAATCATCTCCAAAGTTTAGTAATTACTCACAAAATTATGATTTCACACATGCATAATAACCACATAGATACTGTAACAAAGACTAATACTTTTTTCGTAGTACAAAAAAAGTCGGTTTGAAATTTAACGGCTGAAATTTTTTACATATACAGAAAGCTTCAACATGCTATATTCTTAGAAATGGTCTTGAATCACACTTTCTTCAATTTACGATCGTGAATTTTAAGCTTGCAAAAGGGATGGACAATCTTTAACATCTTGGTACTAAAAGGTTTAATAAGAATTGTACATTATTATCATTATCATTTGATGACTCTGAAGATCTTGAAGACTCTGAATGGCCCTTATTATCCTCACATATCAACACAATTAAGTCGTGATGTGGATGACAACACACACGCCACATACCCCAAACCTTGAAAGTAAGAGCAGCAGTCTTTTGTTGGTAGAGAGGCTATAAACATGAGCAGCAAACATCTATATTCGGCTCCATAACAAAAGCGAGTAGCCTCGAGAAGAAGTAATTGAAGCATGACCAAACATCCAATACTAGCCTTGATTCTAGGCTGTGAAGCAATAAAAAAAAATCCTGGGGCTCAGAACATATCATCCCCCGAAATTTAAAAATTGCCCATGTGAATTTAATTTCACATTTGTACTTATGTATGCTAATTTTGGAGTACGACCAAACATCCAATAGTAGTCTTGATTCAAGGCTATGTAGCAGTACACAAACGATCTAGAGGTTCTGGGCATATTTCCCCCCCCCCCCCTCCCCTCAAATTTAAAAAGAGCTCCTGTGAATTTGATTTTCACATTTCTATTTATGTATGCTAATTTTGAAGTAATATCAAACATCCAAGAGTGGCCTTGGTTCTAAGCTGTGAAGGAAAAAAAAAAACAGGGACTTGGGGCATATTAGCCCCCCAAAGTTAAAAAGTGCCCCAGTGAATTTCCTCTCATGGCTTATTCAACATGGGTTGTCTTTTCAGTCTCTAAGTCTGCTCTTCCAGGGAGTCTAGGTAGTATAATGGCTGTGTGGAAACGATGAAAATGTCTGAGAATAGAAGGGAAGGAGAAAGACTAGTCTTGTTAGTACTAGACCTTTCTTCTTGTGTACAGTTTGGATTAGTAAGCAAATAATTAACGTTGGTGAAGGTGATGGATTGCCTGAAACCAAAAGTTGATTATTTGCTTTATATTCCACATCTGAAACCAACTATCTATAGCAAAAATGACAATTTGACGTACGACAGTAATGTTTACCTCTCTACCTAACCCCGTGCCGCTGCCATGGGGAACACGCGTTAGGACGTGCATTAGGACACTTTAGTAGGAGCTACTGTTAGTCAATTGATAGTCCACGGTGTAAAACACTTTTATTTTGAGCGTACTCAAAATATTGATCACACTTTAGGACTGTGAGGAGTCAGCGAAACCAAAAAGTACTATCACCCACAGTGTAACGAACTTTTCTTCTCAGGTGATCAGATGGGCAAAACTACGCTTTATCACGTGATCAACTCTTGACCAATCATATAGCAACATTCTTAGTATGTGGAATATAATCTTGTCTAGCAGCCTCAGAACCAGATGAGGTTTGAATCCACCATACTGGTCCAATGTGGTCTAGATAGTGTAGCTCCAATAGCTAATTTTTGCACACTATGCAATTGTAATCCCCAACCCCCCCAAATGTAGAGCACATAATGAGCCTATTTCCGGCATAACGTGGACGCAGCCACTTCACTATGTAATTAATCGAAGGTGTTAATTGTCCATCTAATTTGCCAGTACTTGCTTGTATCAAGATTGTTTACCCACTCAGCTAACGGCTTCCCAGCCTAATGGGATAGCTGAGAGCTGGGTGCGTTTATCATCTCTTTTCTTGGGTAGAATCAAGGTTTCTAAATGCCTTTCAGGGAGTTTTTAAGGGATGATAAACGCAAAGGTGGCTTGATGATGGGGTTCGGAAAGCCTTTTTGAATCGCACAAATTTGTGCGATCCGGAACGCGTTTGAGCCAGCGTTTGAGCCAGCGTTCGTAAAGGCCTTTGATAGTGGGTACTGAAAGGCGTTTCAAATTCTGGAAAGATGATAAACACGGCCATTATTCCATCGACCTATCAGAATATGGTTGAGTGGTTTTATCACAGCCAGCCAGTTCATGCAGCATGAATCACGATGCTTTAGCCTAAAAAGCATCGTGTTTCATGCTGAACTGGACAAAATATACCATGGTTGAAAACTGCGGCTCCTTCCCTTGCTTCCCTTTCCCTTTCCTTATGCCAATTCTTTTGAGCTGTAGTGTAGGTACTTTAGGTCAACAAAAGTCACCTCAACCCCATGGATTCGCCCCATGAGACAACTCCACACAACTAGTTTCCAATAACCTAAACTTGACTTGCCCCAATTTGTGCCCTCTAATTAGACCGCTAATTACACTCCGTTCATTAATAGTTTACCTGACCGGCATCATGGGCTGGACGGTGTAATTAATGATACCCATGCCCAATGACCGGACGGTCCGCGAGCAGAATATTGATCGCAAATTCTTTGTTGGGCGCTCAAGTGTGCCGCGAAACCTGTGCGCACGGTGAATCGATACGAGGGAGAAACGTCGGAGAAGAGTCGGACAAAGAGATGACCTAATAATCTCATTTGGAGCTGCCAAAAGAGACGTCTTTGTTGTGTCTCCCTGTAGCTTTTTAAGTGTTTATTGAAGGAGGATTGATCTCCTTCATTTACTCACTTTTCAATAAGAGATGTGTGTAGCTTACGTACGACGTTACCCACGCACGACTAGTGACCTGGGCGGTGTTTCACCAAGCTGTTCTTAAGCTAAGAACCACTTTACGCATAACTGGTGACACTTTCTTTTGCTAAATGAGATACCACACTTTATTCCTGTTTTAACATAGTGGAACTTAATTTCCAACAATCCTAATAAAATTTGACAAATTTCCATTCTAAATTCAGACACTTGTTATCAATAAGAATGTTATTTTATAAACGTCAGATTTGAACTTTAGCTGATGGGATTCAAAATCACTGAGAACCTTATTTAGGACATGAAATGGTCACCAGTCATGCGTTAAGCCATTTTAAGCAGCTTGGTGAAACACCCCACTGGGCCCTGTTGCATAAAAATTACCATTTACAATAACTTTGATTCCAATGGCAACTTCTGTAGAAACCTTGAATTCAATTGGCTGTGGAGCAGTGTAATCATGGTAGCTACCATTGATGGCAGAGTTACCATTAATGGTAAGTTTTATGTAACAGGCCCTGTTCTTGTGCTAAATGAGATTTCTTCCTGTTTTAACATAGTGGGAGTGAATTTTCTACAATCCTAATCAAATTTGACAAATTATAAACTTTTCTTTATAATCATGTTTTAATTCAAACGATCATAAAAAATTCACAATATGTACAAATGATTTACATGATTAAAATGCAGAATCACAAAACAAAATTAAGTAATTGTGGGAGAAAAAACAACAACTTTGTATTCAGTCGCTTGTTAATATCATGATTTCAACTTAAAGTCTTGGAATCAAAATCAGAAGTACTTTGCAGTCACAACATGCTCTAATAGCTTATCTCGGATTTCAAGGACATCACCAAGGGTTTTTTTTTTTGCAATTACCAGTACCTAAATTTACAATTTGTTGAAAATGTACAAATTCTTACCTGTGAATGATTCCAAGTTGAGGACATGTTTGCATGTAAAGAAAAGAGAGGAAAGGATTGTTAATAATCATAGAATAGATTATGCTTATGTTGTATGTCTTTATCTCATAGAGGAGGGGTGATACTATATAAGAAAAATCATCATTCATTGTGGATACAATTCCTAGATATATCAGGTGATTTTTCTTGATTTGCTCACACAGGATAGCCCTGTTCGTAATAAGTGCTATGCTTAAAAGTGGTCCTGTCTGTATTCGACTAAAATACATATACATACAAAAACAAGACAATTGATAGCACAGATCTTAGAGGAATACAAGAGCTTGGTGTGTCATTTCTTTAAGTCCATCACTTCTAATCCATCCCAACACTCTCCAACCCTTCATTCATCTGTTCAACATAACACCTTCTATCTCTCCATTGAGCAAGCAGTCAGTCAGTCCATCATTTCATCCATCCACCCACCCATCCATCCATCCATCCATTCATCCATCCATCCATCCATCCACCATCTATTTATCCATCCATCCATCCATCCATCCATCCATCCATCCATCCACCCATCCACCCATCCATCCATCCACCCATCCGTCCATCCATCCATCCACCCATCCGTCCATCCATCCATCCATCCATCCATCCATCCATCCATCCATCCATCCATCCTTCCATCTATCCATCCACCCATCCACCCATCCATCCCTCCATCCACCAATCCATTACCCATTCCTCCATCCCTCCACTCATCCATCCCTCAATCCATCCATCCATCCATCCATCCATCCATCCATCCACCCATCCACCCATCCATCCATCCACCCATCCGTCCATCCCTCCATCCACCCATTCCTCCATCCATCCATCCATCCATCCATCCACCCATCCATCCATCCACCCATCCATCCATCCATCCATCCATCTATCCATCCACCCCCCCCCCCATCCACCCACCCATCCACCCATCCCTCCATCCATCCATCCATCGATCTATCCATCCATCCATCCATCGATCTATCCATCCATCCATCCATCCATCCACCCATCCATCCATCCATCCCTCTATCCATCCATCCCTCCATCCATCCATCCATCCATCCCTCCATCCATCCCTCCATCCACCCATCCACCATCATAACTCCCATCCCACCTATTTGTTCTCCACTCTACCAGAGTCAAGCGATAATTTTCATCATCTACCGCACGGTTACGAGGGAGCGGTTGCCCTCCCCATCCTCTTCTCTGCGTCAGTGACATGCCCCTTGTGTTGACCCATACTATCCATTTACGTCGCACGCTTCCCTGACGTCAAACGCCCGCCTGGCGGAGAACCCCCCAAATCCCAGAAACCGCCCGCAATCAAAGTCAAGTCAAGAGCGGGACAAATAAACCCCTTTTTAATGAAAATGCGACAAACTTGCAAGCGGTAGACAAAGTAGATGTCATTACACATGGTGGATACGAGGTCTCAAACAAGGAGCATCGCTTTGTCGATGTTGACGAGGCAGCGGTTAACTCTGTAATCAGAGCAGGCTAACAAGCCAGCTGATAGCTGCTTTTAATGGATTTGGGATGAAAGCTTTGATTTAGTTTGGGTGCTTAGTGGCCACAGTTTAAATGCATTTTAACTTAGCATTGGACCCGAAACCTGCTTTGGAATGAATTTTACATATTGTGTAGATGTCATTTACATATATTGTAAAACAGTTCAATATCAACGGTGAAATATTTTCATGACCACATGCCAGGATACACAGGAAATGTGGAGGATGAGTGAAAAGGAAAATGTAGAGAAACAGGGAACACATGAAAGGGAAAAGAAAAAATACTCTAAAGGGAAATGGATGTCAAAGAGAAGGATAACAATTAAAGAATTAATGTAACTTACCTCCAGTGGTAACTACCATGGCAACAACCATTGATGAGTTCTCATTATTGCACTTGTTGCCATGGTAGTTACCACTGATGGTAGGTTGTAATAATTGAAAACCTAGATTGCAACAGGATTCAAGCTTGAAAATTAACCCCTACTGAACTATTGCCAAATCTTGAATATTTATTCAAATTTCGTCCTTTAATGCGTGGAAAACTTGCTATTTGGCTATGATATACAGCTTATGTGATAGAGACAGATCTGTCATATACATGTATCGTCATTGTACAAAGTTAGAAGAAAGTTGATAAATCATTGCCATCCAGTAACTTTGTTGTGAAGGCATGAATGCAAAATTTTGTAGAAAACATGGAAAATGGAGAAAAAAAATCCTGTATTAGAGCTTCCCTCACAACATTAGAACTGGAAGGTTGACTTTGAGCAGAATTATATTGAACTTTTTAATGACAATTTAAGTCATCCATGCCTCCACGGTTCTGTGGTAGCCTAGAGACCGAGACCGCAATCAGCGCATATCGTAGTTCTCTGCTCCAAACTGTCCAGGGTAATGCAATACAGTATATGAATGTAGACTATGGGCGCTACATTTACTATAATTCCATTTAAGCTTACTTTCTAGTACTATGATTAGGAGGGAAGTTCCTATAAAATATTTTGTTCCATTTTCCGTGTGTTTTTTTTTCACAAACTTTGATTTTTTTGACCTGCAAAAGGGAAACCTTGTCTTTAAATACAACTGATTTCACAGACCATCAATTGTATGTGAAAGCATGTGCAATGTGCCAGATATACAGTTGAGACCAAAAGTTTGCATACACCCATGGAATTCAATGAAATTTGTTCGCTTGCCAAACATCATAAAATTGACTATATCTTCAGAAATCTAAGTACTACCATGACGAATTTGGTATCAAATGAAAGAGTGCATTAAGTTCTTTCACATGATTGGAATACCGCTGGGATTAGATTATATTTCAAGTAGAATTTTCCTTGAGGAAGAAAGTAATATTTGTGCCAAATGTATTCTATTGTTTGTTATCATATTTTCAAACAACGTTTCATGGAAATATATAAATGTCAAATCTATGATTTATATTACATTTTCTATCATGATATGTCACCACCGAACAAAAAAGTATAATATGAAATGTTTTTGTCAAGTTTTTATTTTTAATCTGTCTAAAATATGAACATTTTTGGGGACAAAATGCCACCTGAATATTTTTCAACTCCTGATGACAAAGCAACGTGATGAAGGGCCATAACATACACATTTGTTTGATACCAAATTCGTCATGATAGCACAAACATTTTATAAGATAGAGTAAATTGCGTGATGATTGGCAAGCATCAACTTTTCCTTAAATTTCCTGGGTGTATGTAAATTTCTGGCCTCAACTGTACATGTATAGGCATGGTCCCTGTAGGCTATTAGAATACAAAATGTATGTAAGTGGAACATTTAGCCTTTGATATTCGCGATGAGACTGCGATACTACAGGTATAGCGCATAAGTTTACATTGAATCAGTTTTGAATTTCAAACTCTGCAGTCCTCCGTCTCCATACAGTGCGAACCCTGTCGTGTCTGGTATATTGGCTATTGCAATGTATACATGTCTGTCTGTCTGTCTGTCTGTCTGTCCCAGATTGCAATGCAATGACCCATATCTGTCATGGGCTCCTTTGTTGCAAGCTCCTTTGTCGCGAGTTCCTCCCAATTCAACTTATTCCTCCTATGGGGTAGCTCTTTCTCAAAAACGTCCTGATGTTGATTTTCTCAAGCAGAATAGACGTGTGGGGAGTGTTATTGATGTTCCAAATACACCTTGGATACCGGTAAGCCAGTTCAAATTTGTATTCTGAAGGAAAAAGATTGCTGATTTCTCATGTTAAAACCCCCAAATCTGGCTTTCTTTGTCATTCTACATCCATTCTTGAGATCTTTATCTAGCAATTTCCCACAAGAAGAAATCACATCAAAATTCTATTGCAATGGAATAATTACAATCTCAAAGCATGATTAGGAGACACATGTTCATGAAGGAGTGGGTAATATTTTACAAATCTTCAAACGCAAGATGAAACGTGTTTGTTGACCAATACATGGTCAATAAGCACATTCAATATTTGAGTGTCACGTGTTACTTTTTAGAACTACAAACCTTTTAAACATATTTTACAAATCTACCAATGGAAGATGAAATGTGTTTTTTTTTTAATTTATACAAAGTTGATAAGCGCACTCACTATTTGAGTATCAATGTGACTTTTTTTTTTACAAAATTAACAAACATTTTACAAACCTACAACAGAAGACGAAATGTGCTTTTTTTACCAATATATGGTCAATCACTATTTGAGTCTCAATGTGACTTTTTACAAAATTAACAAATATTTTACAAACCTACCAACGGAATAAGAAATGTGACTCTTTTCACAGGTAATTCACGTAATCCACATAGAGCAAGAATAGATTCTACACACAATGAATTTACTTGCGCTTACGTGATTCTAAACATAACCGTCTGATTTGTTCTATGATACAATGTCACGGGGGTCTAAACTAGATTTTTTTTGTCCTTAAGCATTGTGATCTGGGTCACGCCACGAAGGATGGTAATACCTTGATATATTAGCATAACTTCAACAACATGACTTTATAAACTAGGCCATGTCTACAATATCTGTTCACTTCCAGGAAAAACATTTCAAGAACACGGCATTTTGTTACATGTTTTTTCAAGCACCTGGCAAACACCTCATTTTGGATGTGACATTTTGGACGGTATAGTGCGCCTACGCTAGATCCGTGGGTACTGTAGGCACAAATTAGGCAATCTATCCATATCATAATACATGATTTGGTAGCCTACCTGACTGTTTTATTCAGAGCTTTGAGTGCAACGCCAGTTTGAAAGAGAAGTGGGTTCTTGAAAGAAGATGGCAAAGAAGATGAATACAGGGAAAAGGAGGAGAAAAAATAAGATTTAAAAAGTAACGAGCGGAAGAAGAAAGAGCAGTGGAAAGATAGATAGAGGTCTCAGAAGAAGAGAAAGAAGATTAGGACACAAACAAGCAAAGCAAGATATATTTAGATGACAAGTAGTCAGAGAGAAGAAGAAATGTATGAAACTTATACCATGCGAAAATGGTGTAAGATGATCATAAGAATCCACATCTATGGCATCTCCAGATTCTGCTTTACCTGAAAGACAATACTAATAGGAGTCATAGAAATCTTGATATATGCTCTGCTTTCTGCTGCTACACATCACCTCTACCGAAATAGGTGCACTCTTCTCATCTATTAGCCTGGCCTCAAGGAGTTTGGGCATTTCTATGAAATAAAAATCATTCCACTTCTTATTTATTTATTTTATTTATTTATTTATTTATTTATTTATAATGATAATAATAATAATAATAATAATAATAATAATAATAACAATAATAATAATAATAATTATAATAATAATTAATAAGCCTGGCTGCAGTAGATTAATGACGCTTAATTTCTTCTAAGGCTCACTGGATAGAGAAAAGAAGAGAATGATCAAGTGCTATGTCTTGTAAATACGAGACTATATCATTTGCTTTGGGTTAGAAATATTCCTAAAGCCTGGAAACCAGGCTACGTACTAACCAGCGTCAGCACTGACAAATGACATGTCAGTCGGCTTGAACATAATCATTTATTGCGATGCTTCAAACCTGTCAGTTGACATTTGAATTACAACCTTAAAGACATCCACTGCTTGTTCTTAGGTATTCAAGACAATATTGTGTAGTTTGTGAAGCAAGAGGGAAAAATCATTTGAGTGGAGGTTCAGATTCAACAAAGAAGTGTCAAACCGTGGCCAGGTCTCATAAATAATTGAGATTAATCACAGCTTGATTTGCCACTAATACCAAGTGTAACTTTGTATAATAGAGATAGGGGATTGCACTTGCATTAGATTCAAATTAATCGCAACTCGTTATACGACAGGCCCCAGGTATCACTTTCCAGCATACATTGTATTAAGCCAACTATGTTTTATATTTTAAAAGCAATAATTTCATAAATGAATAAAAATAATAATAAAAATAATAATAATAATAATAAAAATAATAATAATAATAATAATAATAATAATAATAATAATAATAATAATAATAATAATAATAATAATAATAATAATAATAATAATAATAATAATAATAATAATAATAATAATAATAATAATAATAATAATAATAATAATAATAATAATACCAATATTAATAATGATAATAATAACAATAATCATAATGATTAATACACCGGCGGTGGACTGTACCATACTGGAAGAAGAAGAAGATCCATTTATTTCTTTTCAATTATTAGTGTGAATGATAAAATCCTGTTTTGCATTGTTAAATACTTGTCAGTCAGTCACTGAGGCTGAAGAAGGAGACTTTCTATGAGGAGCACCAGTAATTATTGGACACCTATAGCCCGCATTCACAAAAGAGTACCAGATTAAAATCAAGGTTTAAAGCGGATTTCATTGCATGTAGCACAATAAATGCACTGAATTTTGCATGCACACTTAGCATAGAGGTCTAGTAATGAATGCACAAGTTTAATTAATGTAGGATGCTTGATTTACACTTGTTATCATGGTTTCGACCACGGTTTATTCAAATTCATCTCCTTAAACTGTGGTCTAAATTTAAAACTCCTTTATGAGTTTGGGCCTTTAAGTTAATGTATGTGCTTGCCTGACATTCAAACATGGTATTGAATGCACGTACTGACCTTTCGGAACATCTTTTGTATTGAATAAATGCATCAATCAAATACAGTTGTTAACATGCCACATTTAAAAGAGAACAAAAGTATGCAATTAAATGCTTCATGGGGTAATGGGGTAATGTCAATAACTTGTTATTAAATTCATGTGTATTTCATAATTCAGTTTCAAACTCTCTATCTACTAGTAGTGACTAACTCAAACAAACGTTGGAAAGGCTTTGGGGTTATCATTAGTAACACATTGTTCAGACGACGTGAATACAATTGGATGTACAAACTTACAAAATTGGTCAAGTTGAAGTATATACTGGGCCATGTTGCATAGGGTTTCAATTATTGTAACTTAATATCAATAGTAACTACTAGGGCAACAGCCAAGGAGCTATCATTATTTTACCTGTAGCTATGGTAGTTACGATTGATTGTAAGTTACAATAATCGAAAACCTATCTGCAACATGGCCCTGGAGTTGTTTTTTCATCATACATCATCACAGACCCCTTAAAGGGATAGCTCACCCTGAAAGTAAGTTTGTTTCAATAACACCAAACACATGAAAGAAACATATTTTGAAAGTTCAATGAAAATCCATCAAAGAATAAGTAATGTGCATTTTCTCCAAAAAGAAATATGCATATTTTTACCTGTGCACTTGACACATAATTAGAAACATGTTTTTAAACACAAACCTGTATATATAAAAAACCATTCCGTTGTCAAAAACAGAAAAAGAGCAATTTATGTAATTAAATTGTACACAACGTATGGGAGAGTACCTCGTACATGAAGTCACAAAATTGAAGTTTCAAAAGATCGTAACTCTCTTGTCCTTTTACAGATTTTTGTAAAAAACCTTCATTGATATGTTTCTTTCATGTTTGTTTTTATTGAAACCAACTTATTTGCAGGGTGAACTATCCCTTTAACTCTTTGCCCGCGTCGTTCGACTCGCGGCACATACAGCGGGCTGCCAAGTTCGACTCAAGTCACATTTCGCGCACAATGCATACGGAACGCATTTAATTGTATTGTGCGCACACACATACAATAGCGACGCGTGTATTGCATAAGGGGATCAAAGTATCAATAGGCAGGAAAACTCCCTGGACCGGAAGTCTATTGAGAAGTACCCAGGGACAATTTCAATAGAGGAGTTTAGTTTATTGTTAGCTTACTCTTTTTGAATGCCCCATTTTAATCCTAATTTGCTTGGCTCATTATTCCCATAAAGACATGGGTTTGGTATGTAATGAAAGCTAAAGAACACATCTTTTTTATGAACTTACTTAGAGAATAACTTTCATTAGGACATATTGAATATAAGAGGTATAAAATAGCCTCCAAAACGATAATTTGGAGACAGAATGTGAAGTTATCATTCTCAGAATCTATGATATTATACATGACATAAATGATACCATTAGCAAGAGTATTAATTTCTTTTAGACTTTGCTACACATTTGTTTTCATCACTACAAACCAATAAAAAGTTCTTGCAAATTGAATGAGACAGTGCATGCAAAACCCCTCTGAATGTGGCACCCTGAAATTAATGTGGCGCAGGGGAGATAGTGTGCGTGGCGGGCAAAGAGTTAACAAATAAGCAAAATCACCAGGTACACTTTGAGCAATGACTGCTAGGGGCTTACTTCTAAGCACTAGATTGCAGACAACTTCCTGTATAGCTAATCCTCAGTGGATTAAAGGGGATTAACAAGAATACCTTGTTTCAAAGGGATGGATGTCCATGAAACAACGTTGGTTAATTTTGGAGAAAAACAGATTTCTTGAGATTGGCACAATTTTGGGGAAAAATCAAACAAATTTAAAAGGAATTTTTGTGTTTCAAAATCTTTATCACTATCCCTGTAATCTAGGATGTACATCTACATGTATACTAGACAAGTAATGCTCTGCCTATCAACTTGTTGTGTGGATGGCAAACAGGTAGAAAAGAATGATGAAAACGATGTAGGGTGTCCCAATTGCAAAAAAACATGAAACTCAGCAGGAATTAGCAGTTTACCCTAATGTTAATATGTGTGAAAACTTACAGTCACAGCTTCACAAACCTTTTCAGGTTAAAGGGCATATACTGTACTGGAAAGGCAAAAAAGCCTTCAAAATGTAATTGTTAGCACTCTTCTTGCCAATGGTCTTAAATTCATGTATTGTCTATTTTAGAAGCTTGCTGAAAGTTATTTGCCCTCAAATGATCCACATATTGAGTAAGTAATGATTAATGATTAAATCCTCAAAATGTTTGGGCCGAACATTTTGAGGATTTGTGATTTAATCACTCATTACTCCAAATGTAGACCATTTGAGGGCAAATAACTTTCAGCAAGCTTCTAAAATCGACAATACATGAATTTAAGACCATTGGCAAGAAGAGTGCTAACAATTACATTTTGAAGGCTTTTTTGCCTTCCCAGTACAGTATATGCCCTTTAAGTGAAGAACTATCCTTGTTTACGTTTGAAACGCATCAACCATAGTCTATATTCATAATCGTATTGTCCTTCTCAGCGCATGATTTCGGGTATTGCTCCCATTGAATGTAAGTACTGTGGAGAGGAACAATGCGGACCATAGCCCACAACGGTCTCCGGTCTCTAGCAATTGCTATACTCCACTTAAAGGTCCCCTGTCATCAAAATGCATGTTGACTTATGTTGATGCAACATAACATATACATAACAAAATCACTAACTGTTCAATGGAAATATGTGTCCTATATTTTAAAGTTATTTGTCTTTATTTTTTCTCAGCACTGATAAGCCCCGCCTCCAAAATATCCTCCAACTCAAGATTCCCCCTGTGACCTCATCAAAGGTAGAAATTAGCAGGATAATAAGCAGAATTTATGCACAAATTAAACATTGCAATGACTACCTCCACCTGCCCACAAGATCATCACCTGTCTTCACACAATACCATCTAACAACCTTTCATGTGGGAATAATCCTTTCCTTATGTCAGAAATGTGCTAGCTATGTGATGCTATTATAAGCACTTGCAGGTAGTCATTGCAATGTATAGTTTGTGCATAAATTACGTCTATTATCTTTGCTAATTTCTACCTTTGATGATGCCACAGGGGGAATCTTGAGTTGCAGGATATTTTGGAGGCGGGGCTTGTCAGTGCTGAGAAAAAATGTATTTCCATTGAACAGTTAGTGATTTTGTTATATACATATTAAGTTGCATCAACAGAAGTCAGCATATGTTTTGATGACAGGGGACCTTTAAATTCAGCTCCTAGCTCTATTAATGGAAGGGAAGTTTTGATACAATATTTTCTTCCATTTTCCATGTTTCCTACAAAAATTTCACTTTTCTGACTTGCACTAGGGACACCCTGTCTTTAAAGACAAATAATTTTGTTCTGCGCTGAGGAAGTTGGTGTGAAAGGGGAACGTGTTGTCGTATGAAAGAGGAAGGACGGATAGTAGCTTCCCTTAGATCCCTTCCGCCTGAACTTTCATTAAAATTGATGAGCAGCGGGTTGGAAACGGAACGGCCCGAGGAGAAAATGAGATGGACGGTGCGTTACCATCCCAACATCGCCCCAATGATGTTCCATCGGGGGGAACTGCGCCCACGAACAAGTCATATTTCTGCAAAAAAATTATTGCCGCTTTGACTTCAGAAATGCCAGGTACTAACCTCTGGTGCGCTATATGGATTTTGGGGATATGTAACAGCATTGTGCTTGGATGCAAATGATGGAGATTTGAAGAAGGCTTCGGATGGAGACGCCACGATTTTCCGGCGATTGCGCCGGGGCTGAGACATATTTCAGCAGAAGAATTATGTCTGCTTGACAAGAGCTTAGAAATGTCACTTGTTAACCTTTAGTCCGCAATATTGATTGTAGAATACCTAAAATTGCGTGTGGCAGGCCTTCTGACACAAAACCAATCTGTCAAACTTAAAAAGTATTTTGATGTATTTGGATTGAATGATTTTATCATCACAGAAATGAATGTTCTTATGTCATCAGGTATCTATTCCTATTAAGCTCTTTTCCGACTTATATTAATCCACTCAAAGTCACTTTCCAGTTCTATAATCTAAAGGAATGTTCATATATAGCATTTTCTTCCATTTTCCATGTTTTTTTATTGATCTGAAAACGGGACACCCGTCTTTAACCACGAGTGCGTCATAAGCTCGTTACGAAGAATGCAAGCACACAAGGTTTTTTTGAAAGTGTAACCCTCAACCATTACATGCCACATGAAACATGATTCTCTACAGAATGTATCTGTATCATTATAAGTGGTGCAAAAATGTGAAAATGTCAAGAGTCAAATGAGTTGAGCACAAGTCTAATACCAAGTTGCTTACATTTTGAACATGACCAAATCTTTTGCAATCTCTTTTGACTTCATGGCGTGTTGCGAATACCTATGCTGAGTTGCAGCGAGTTGGGCCAAATCAAATTACAGCTTCTCACGGGTGATTCTGCGAGTCAATTTTAGCACCGAATATTTTAAGGCCTTGGTGAAAATCAAAAATGGCGAGAAAGCAACTTATTTTTACTGTCAAACAATCTGCAAAACAAGCAATAGTCTCACAAGTGTTATCGCCAAGGATGTTTATGCCATAATGCTAGATGTAAATTGAAGGTGGTAAGACATGGTTCATTAATCAGAATGTATTATCTAATAAGCATAAATCATTGTTTACATTAGTGTTCGTAGTGAATGGAGCTTGATTTCATTATTCTGAGTAGATGCTCATGCATTCAAACCCAGCCATTCATGGTCTTTGTGTGGTTACCCAGATGTCATAGGCAAATATAGCTCTACAGCCTCTTGCCTCAGTTAGAGAGCAAATGATTTAAATGTGGTTTAACCAGCTGTACAGCTTTGGACGAGAGGCAATTTGCAGAAACGGGGGAAATCCCTTTTGAAGACTTAGTCAGCACATGTAAAACAGAAAGTTGCAAAAAATATATGATGCACGGTTCGACAGCACACATCATCACAGAAGATAATACTATTGAAAGACTCCACTCTACATACTCTACATACAAAACTTTTGTTTGTAACGCATTAATTTTCAAACCATATGATTGCTTCTTTCATTCAAAGTTGAGACAATGCTTCTCAGGCCAGATAAGAATACCCCGGGCAAATAAAGCTGCATAAATAAATAATAAACAATGATTGAAAATTTGAATGAAATTCAGACCAAGTAATGATGGCAACAATGATTCAACCCAGATTCCGTCAAGTGATCACTACCACCGCGACACTTTACCATTGAACCTCGTAAAGGACATTCGTGACCAGCTGTCTGACTGCTGGTAAGAATATGATACTCCTGTCGGCTAGACGGCTGACTCCTTGAAATGCAGCCATTGGCAAATTGGCAACGCGAGATCTCCAAACCGCACATACTTTGGCTACCACTCAGATTGTAGAGGAGCAAATCAGGGAGCTTTTAGGGTTGTTTTTAGCCATTATCAAAATACCAACGCCCACTTGATTTTTAAAGACAAATATAAACTCTCATTTCTACGAATGAATGAAAACCACGGATGTTTTAACCAAGAATTAGCCCATGGCAATACTGGTTACAATAATGAACGAGGCCAAGGTGCATGCAGCCAATCAATAAATCCCTTCAGGGCCCAGCCAATGAGCTCTCATTCTTGCACCTGTTGCCATGGTACTTAGCATTCATAGGAAGTTACAATAATCAAAAATGTATTATGAAATGTGGCCCGAGACATGGTATAATGTGAAGTGGTTTATTTGTTTTTAGAATTCTATTTTTGTGCATTGTTTCTGAAAGAGTAAATTCCCCTGTCTGTGTATCATAGCACACCATGATCTTCTTTTTCCTCTATCATGCAAACATATGTGCACCATCTCCACCCCCTGGAGAATATCCTTTGCCCACTGCATGATACCGGCGCTGGGTAAAGATCATACACATTATAATCCACCTTCCTACCAGGTACAGTATCTCAAACTGTTTCAAATTGTTTTGCTGATTTCCTGCTTCATCTCATTCAAATTATCATCATACCCATATTCTATTTTCCTACTAGGTCCCCATCTCAAACGTTTTAAAAATGTTTCTTATCTTATCTAAATCATCACCAGGGTTTCATGCTCCTTTAATCACCGAATACAGGGTAGACCTGTTCAGACCCATTTCACACAGTACATTAGAGCTTGGTGTGAACATGCCTCAACCCACCTACCTTGGACATAAGTTCAAGGCAACAGGTGCAGACTGGCTTATGTATGCAGCCTTTTAAATACCATGAACGGTAGACACGCGACGCTCCTCTTCCACAGTAACTACCCGATAACATACCTCCATCTTGCCTAGCCTCAATGCTGATGGAAATCCTAAACTGCATCACACTCTTTAGATCTATTAGAGGCTAGAATTAACCCAATTAATGGATCTGTTGTTCCTCTTGATGGGTGGGATAAGATCTGGACACTCTATTTTAGTTACCCCATTTAAATGTCATTGGGGGGAAACTTTTCCTCTCCTTTTTTTTTTGGATTTTAAGGGTGGATGGTGCCAGTGCTTATCAGTCTGTAAGAAGGGCTAACCTCCATGTTTTCACAACGTCCACTGTTAATCATTAACCTGGCCTGCGAATCTGGGAAGGTACATGGATGTTTGTTGCAGGAATGCCATTGTTTGCCCTTGGCAAAAAAAAAAAAAAAACCTCCGTGTGGTGGCTGTGGACAAAGGATGGAATGTAAACAGCTGGGGACACTGTGTTCATATCAAGAGAAGATTTAGAGGTGGTGATTGTAATGGAGGTGAGAAGACTTTGCTTGGAGAGTGTGTTCTGGGTGTGAGAGGCACTTTTGGAGGGATGTGAGAAAGAGAGGGAAGAACAGAGGATGTGAGAGAGATGTAGGAGGATGACAGGTAGTGCAGATGTAGGGAGGGGAGGGGGAGGGGGAGGGGGAGGGGGAGGGGGAGGGGGAGGAGGAGATGGACATAGAGCAGGAAGAGAAGATAGAGGTGGAGGAGAAGATAGAGCCGGAGGAGGAGGAGAAGGAGCAGCAAGGCCATATTGATGGGTTTCCAATCATTGTAACTTACCATCAATGGCAACTACCATGGCAACACATGCAACAATGAGATCACATTGGTTGTTGTCATGGTAGTTGCTATTGATGGTAAATTACACAAATTGAAAATCTATATGCAACATGGCCAAGGAGGAGGAGGAGGAGGAGGAGGAGGAGGAGAAGAGGAAGAGGAAGAGGAAGAGGAAGAGGAAGAGGAAGAGGAAGAGGAAGAGGAGGAGGAGGAGTGGGAAGTGGAGGGGGTAAGAAGGAGGAGAAGAAAAAGGAAAAGGGAGAGGAAAAGGATGAAGAGAAGAAGAAGGAGGAGAAAGAAAAGTAGAGGAAGAAGAAGGAAAACAAGGAGGAGAAGAAGGAGAACAAGGAGAAGGAGAAGGAGTAGAAGGACGAGGAGACAAAGAAGAACATTAACAAGAAAAATAAGAACAAGAAGGGGGAAGAAAAAAAATGAGTGGGGAAATACATGTAGGAGAAGAAAGAGAATCAAAATGGAGATGGAAAATTTCAAAAGAACAAAATAAGAACAAGAACAGAAGATTAAGATTAAATAGGTGACAAAAAAGAACAAAATGGTTTTAAAAAAATTGCGATTGATCTGATGTCAGAGAAAAATAAAAGATGAATGAAGGATTATACTGGAATGACCATGAAGGGAAAAGTATAGCCTGTGTATAGAAGGTCAAGGGTATGCATGCCAGAATGAGAAGATAGAATGGGTAAAAACAAGAAGAAATTGGAGGAGAATCATAACAAAGACATATCGATTCCTGGAGGGTCCTTGCTCTGCACGTATTGACATGGAGTGCTCAATACATCCCTTAGGCAAACTGGATAAGAACTATCAGTTTTCAGACATAATCTTCACTCTGAACAAGTCTCAATGTCTTTCTTAGTTTTAGCCATACAATCGAACTGGGTTCTGCTCTTTCAAATAGTCATATGTATATCAGGGAGTATTTTATTACAAAAGCTTGCATTTTAGGGGTCTGACTAGTTACGTTTTCACCAAACACTTGACTGTTTTAGTGCATAAATCTCCACCTCTAAATAAAGTCACATGTTTTTGAAGAAACATAATAAAATAAGGAAGAGAGTAGAAATCATCAAGGGATTTTGCACTTAAGTGCATTCCAGCTCCTTACAGCCAAATGTCTAAGACTTATTTCAATCATTACATTCCATCACATTGCACTCTATTCATAATGACCATTATCAAATAAAGAAAATCAACATGCTGTATGTACATACATAAAATAATAATGAAGAGCCCTGTAAAAGCAACTTTACATAATTTAGGTCAGCCTTATGCATAGAGCGCAAGAATCTCTCACTCAGTTAGAACATTCCTTATTCTTGTTTCACTCTTTAACTATTTATCCTCTATGAGAGTTATGAGTGTCCAACTGCAACAGGAAATCCTATTACTTAAATACAAGGTGTCCCATTTGCCAAAGTCATGAAACTCAGCAGGAATCAGCAGTATACCCAAACAATAATGTACATGAAATTTCACAGGCATAGCTTCACAAACATTTTCAGGAAAAGTGAACAATTATTGTTGTTTACGTGTGAAATTCACCAACCATAGTCAACATTCATTATTGTCCCCGTCAGTACACCATGCAGGCATTAGTCGCATTGAATGCATGTACTGTGGAGCGGACTGGAGCAGCTCAAAGCGCACAGCAGTCTCCGGTCTCTCAGCTTCAGGTTTTGGACTACCCGTCCAAAACCTCCTAAAAATCTAGTGATCACTTTGATTTAGCTTAAAGTCAGTGTCCCGTTCTATTGTTGGGTGAGAAGTTCTGACAGTATATTCTTCCAATTTCCATGGTTTTTACTTGACCTGCAAAAGGGACACCGTGTCTTTAAGGATGTGCAGGGTTCTTGACTCAAAAATACTATGCCATATTAGGTGGCAACAAAATTAATATTTCCTGGATGTGGTAAAATTGGTCAGAGCCTGGGGAAAACCAAAGGGAAATTTATCATTGTTTGAGAATTATAAATCTCAAAATTCTGATGCCAAAAAAAAAATGGTTCATTGTTTACAACCTGCTTTTCAGAATGATAAATTCAAGCACATGATAGTTCGTCATGAATGTTAATGGATAGAACACATAAAGTACAGCAACACAAATATGGAATGTCACATTTTTCTGTGAATTCTAATAAAGAGAGCTTCCAGAGGGCACGAGGAGCAAGGGGAACTGAAAGATTTTTCCGCTCACAGAGGGAATTCCAACTAGAAATAGATGTCTGCATTTTATGAGGAAAAAATGAAAATAATTAAATTGCTAAGTGGGAAGTGAAGATTATTAAATTTAGAGTGTCATTTGATATTATAGGTGATGAAGAGTTCAACATAATGTGGGTCATTTGGGTGCATGGAGTTACAATTAGCATTATCACTCCAAGTACAGATGAATGGGGAATATACAGGATCAATGTAAGAACATAATATCTAACTATTGACTGCTTGTAAGGGAATATGATTGAGCCATTTTATCAGAGCATCAAAAAAAAACTGTTGACCTATTTGAAGAATATCTTTCTTAAAGCTACAACTCGTTACAAGTTAACAAATTCATGCATCATCGAGCTAAAGGATGTCAATTTTGTTTAAGCAAGTTTTTTGTAATTTAATAAATTATTATTCTTGTAATAATCCTTTGTATATTTGAAGAGATTTTCACTTTTGGACAAAATTTGATCTAAAAAAGGGTGTATGATATGATAAATTCAGAACAGAACGATGACCACTGTGCATCACACATGTCAGTCCAACAAAAACTGGAATCGCTGTGTCATTAAAGGCTTTCACGCGTCGATTCTGTGGAGAGACGTCACTATTTAGCTGCTACGCTTACTTGCGAACTTAACGCACATATGCGGCATGCAGCGAAATGGCTAGCCACGATCAGGGCCGAAGGTTTAGCTTCGGTAAGGATCGTGCATTCTAACCAGGTGGGTAAATGCGTAGGTGACCGAGAAACGATACACATAGGTAAGTGTGCGTTTTGCACAAAACGCACGGCGTACGCAATATGGCAGTGCGCTAGGGATATATCCTGCGTACGACGTGTGAAAGCCTTTAACAATTGACACAAATGAAGAGCTCGTTTCCAAAGGGGCTAAATCCATTTTCTTAAAAGTTGAGTTATTAGTATCAGCACAATTAGAAACATGAAAGCTTTTGGTGGAGTAAGGATTTAAGACTAGTTAAACAAGCAAGACTATAGAGTACCGAAGTGGTGTCGTCATATGAGCATGCTGTCAAGACAACTGGTTCTAAACAAACTCGCTCCAGTGAGAGGTTTAGCGGTCCGATATTGTCAATCGGGCGAGTGTCGGGCATTCCCAATTACAGTCCCCGTTGTGATCACCGCTGCTTGCTCTACCCGCATAGTTTAGAGCCAGTTGTCTTGACAATAGGGACCTTTCGGTTGGGTGAACGAGTGTGATGTGACGCCCGGCGGCAGGCGTATGTCAACGCGTTTACTCCCTACGTTGAGCCGCTCCTGAAATGCGTTTCGATTTCGGGCATCACGTCTAGTCAACGTAGTGACGTCATGGCCCCTGTGAAAAGCGCGCGCGCCATCACCGGTGGATAGAGGTCAGTGGGTGGCCCGCGTGGCAATCACTGATCTCCCCACTGGTGGCAATACGTTTACAGGCGCAGTTAAAATGTATATGTGGGACTGTATAGTGTGCATTTGCAAATTGCTAGACGACAGAGCAAACAGGTACCTGATAGGCTGTAGTTTATACGTCAGTGGTGCTCATGTTAAGTGAGAAGATGATGAACTTTCTGGTAATATAGCTATTTATATTTTGTTAAAAAAAATAAATCGGAAAATAGTTGAACTTCCCACTGATTTGCTGCAACTCAGCATAACCTTCCTCCGGCACCGTCCATATCGAGCGGAGTATGACGTCATAGACAGCACGGGATGAGCCTGGCGCGAGTGAATTGGGTGGTCGGTGAAAACCTGGGTGAACGCTTTTTCAAATTGGGTGTTGAGCCGAGGGGTCACATCTCAATCGAAAGGTCCCTAATAATGCTCAAATGACGTCACACTTCGGTACTCTAATATTATGTTTTTAGTTCAGTGTCACATAGATGCCTGTATAACGTCAGATTCAGAATCCTCTAAATTTCTCTAAATTTCTCAAAGTGGATTTAGGTCCTTTGGGAAATAAACTCTTTAAATATTATGTATCATTCTCACTTTTATCATTAAAAGAGATATTTGTGGTACCTGGTCTAGATTGGGTTCCACACCTAGCACGCCCCCCCCCCCCCCCCCCCCCCCGCTGTGCACGGCATGAACGAATTGCTCAACGTTTGTTAACGATCTAATGGCTTGTGTCAATGGCCTGCCCCCCCCCCCCCACCCCCGACCCCCTGCGATGTGGTGGAAAAGGACTGCAGCGCGGTCTGCTGACATAAAATCAATCCCTCAAACCTAGACATTCCCTACACGCTTAACGCTACATGTCATTCTCACACGCACCTCAAAACACACCATGCTGTTAAAGGCAAGAGCTCCTCCGTCTAGATACAGATTGTCTTTACAATAAAAACAAAGTGCAGAAGTAGCTATAAAGAATGGGATGAGTCACACATCTTTATTATTTTCTATTATCAAAGCAGTCCTACTTGTGGTCTTCTTTCCTATCAGCTTAACCATTTGCTAGCCAGATATAATGATGCTCTATGGGAATTGTGCAAATTATCAGCTGCGAAAAAAGTGACATGCCGCACACAAGAAGTTAATGATACAAGAAACTTTTACTAGCTAGTTAAGACTATAAAACTATTACACATATATAAAATGACACATAATAAAAATACCCACAAAGTGCCAAAGCAGGTACATAATATGGATCACACATTTTTATTCATGTAAGTTATTACATAAAACTGTTTAATATTTGTGGTGTTTTTCAATAGTATATTTTTTATACAAAGTAAACAAATCCCCCTTTGGTATCATTATCATTCATTAAAGACAGAATAGCCCTTTTGCAAGTTCTGAAATGTTTGTGGGTAAAAACCACAGAAAATGGAAAAAATATTATGTAAGAACTTCCCTCCAAATAAGAGAACAGGGAACTTTATACTCAAGAGCTTAAGGACCTGCGACAGTTGTCCGCTGCGGTCCATACTACAGTGCAATGCTCATTGCCTGTCGCATCATGCATAGCCCATACGATTATATACGATTATAATATGATAATGAATGTAAACTATTGTCGAAATGTCTTAAATGTAGACAAGGAGACAAGGATTGTTTTCCACTTTTCCTGAAATGAATCGTGAAGATGAGATTTCATACACAGTATGTTATTGTTTGGGTATACTGCTGCATCCTGCCAAGCTCCGTCTTTCAGGGGACAAAGCAAATAAAATGGGAGTTACTGTTTAAACATCTTGATCACTATTAAGTCTGTTGACTAATACAATACCATTTACTCAGGAGTATAAGATTCATGTGATAAGCTTGAAAAGCAATGAAATAACACTCATGTGTATCATTAAATAATAATTTTAAAGGATCAATCTGCCAGCTAAATTTCAATGCTACATGTGTCAACACACTTCATCAAGAATAATTCAACAAGATAGACCTGAGAGAGATACTGTATGTTACAATACCAGGACAACATCCTTTATTAATGGTGAATTTTGTGGGAAAAACCCAAAAGGTGGACTGTAATACAATAGCCTTCATATGTCTAATTCAAGTAGAATTTTTGAGGCAAAGTTGTGGTAGCTTGTGGTAAAGTTAAGCCGAAGAATATGCATCCCACATATCATACCCGCTGAACAAAGCTGATGGCAGCAAATAGAATAAACATGTGTTTTAACCACTTAACATTCACCTCCGTCAGCACACACGGCACTTACGGCATCAGGTTACCACCGAAAAAGTTCCCCTTGGGACTTATCTCTCCCTATCCCTCTCCCTCCTTCCCTCGCAACATCGGAGCCCTCATCTCCATTCCAGCCGCGGTATCCGTGACGACGCACCGCGCAGCCGGCGCTAAAGTGACAATTTGCGGCGGATTCATCCGACCATTAAGGCGTCGGGTTTCGGGAGTGGGCTGACAGGTAGCGTGCTGCAAACGCCGCTCCTGTCAGTCCCACCTACAGTTTCTGATGTAAGTAATCTCCGCCCGAGCCATACCTAGGACACGCATCAATCTCACATGCTGCTTTTCATGTGGAATTTTTATCCAAGCTTTTGTATTCTTGTGGGCGGGAGGATATTATTCTATTCTTAAATCCACCATCTTTCTCTTTTTGTTCTGTATATTCATTGCTCATTATTTCTCAGTGTTTAACTCCTTTCTATCTCTCTTTGTTCAAGTGCAGCATTACTTTCTTTTGGAGGAATTAGGACAAAGGTGTGACATTTGCAGGTGCAATTTAAACAACTTCTTTCAAACTTTCATCCTGAAATACTTCCAAGCATGCATTAATTGTATCATTTCAATATTTATTTGATGTGGGTTTTTTTTTTCAATTTGTGTGAGCTCTGGTAATAATAAATTACAAATTATGATGATAAATTACAAATACTGTTTAAAAAAACGAATAATTTTAGAGAACAAAGTCATTTCAAATATTACTTCAAATTTCTACTTTGATGTTCTAATAAGCACTGTGAATTGTTTGAGATGGCAGAGGTGTTACCAAATGTAAACTGGAGTTTCAGGAAATAATTTGTGTGAACTCCTTTTTGTTTAACATTTTGTGATTAACACTACCATTTTTTGGAGCTAACATCTTGAAGTGAACTATTGCCCATGATGATAGACCAGGGCCCCATTGCATAAAACTTACCATTAATGGTAACTCTGCCATCAATGGTAATTACCATGGCAACATTGCTTGACAGCCCGATGAAACTCAAGTTTCCAAAGGAATTGCCATTGGTAGCAAAGTTACCAAATGTAAACTGTAGTTTCAGGAAATATTTTATGTGAACTCCTTTTTGTTTAACCTTTTGTGATTAGCACTATCATTTTTTGGAGATAACATCTTGAAGTGAGATTGCCCATGATGATAGACTGGGGCCCCGTTGCATAAAACTTACCATTAATGGTAACTCTGCCATCAATGGTAATTACCATGGCAACATTGCTTTACAGCCCGATGAAACTCAAGTTTCTATAGGAATTGCCATTGGTAGCAAAGTTACCATCAATGGTAAGTTTTATGCAATGGGGCCTAGAAGGCTAAACCTAATGGAGACACAAAGGCATTATACACAAATCCACATGGCCCAATCAATGGTTCACAGCAGCTTAGAGACAATATTGTGAAGGATTCAAGAGCATCATTCAAAGGGGATAAGATGCCTGTGAACCTTGCTCTTGAAGGATGGGGTGCCAATGTCATGGATGTCACCAACTACCGGTACTTGGTCTGGCAGCCTGTTCATACTGAAATATTTCTATTTTTTTCTGCCCACATATATCATATAGTATAAACTACATGTATGTACTTTCCATATATCTTTTGTATATGAATTCTATTTTATTTTCCTGTCAAGATATCAATACATTCACTTTAACTACCTGACTCACTTTTATCACCTTATTGTTCTTTTCTTCTATATATTGTTTTATTGTGCAATTACTTCCTATAATGCTATTACTCATGGATGCAAGGATACGCAATGTAACTTCAATACTGCATTTCAAGAATATGTCATTTTCAATACGTGTTTAGAACTTTCCCTCTAACGGTGTGGTAATATATTATTACATTCACCTGCATCTACAGGTAGTAATTCAGTTTCAATGGGTAGAATTCCCTCTGAATATATTAGTTGTTGCTAGTAGGACAAAACTTGGACAAGCTTTGGGGTTACCATCAGTAACATATTGTCTGAAAGATGTGCATTCAATTTGAACACATTTCAAAAATAGTATATTCAAGCTCTGCCTAGCTAGTGTAGGAAATGCAAATTAGATTCACTAATCCAGGCTGCTTTATTTGTTTGCAAGTGGTCTGACTAGCCGACAACCAAGTCATTAATCTAGAGAGAATCATGGAGTGCTAGCTGGCTGAGAAACAGCAACAGTCACAGAGCTGCCAGCCTGTGAAAGTCAAAATTATTATTCTGCACCTCCAAAATTTGTATTTTTAAAAGAGGCCAGTCGTTTTTTTTTTGTTTTTTTTCTGCGGTTCTGCAAAAGGCGCTCGGGTATAATAATACATTAGTTTATTATGCAAGCGATGTCGCAAGTGTGATCAAACGCCTGGGTGCGTTGCAATACACCTTATGTATTATTATTAGCTAGCTATGACACAACTTTCGTCCTTTTCTTTTTATTATTTCATTTTGCTGTGAATTTGTACTCTTTGGATGCACTTTTGTACTTCCAATTCTCTTTTCATTTTCGTAACAAATACGGATTTTTCTTAACGGTTGACAGCTCCGCAGTCACTATATCAACATCTTGAGATGAGATTGATATGTCGCTTTTGAAGTCTTCTTTTGAGTTGAATAATGATATACAAATTTGAGCACTTAAAGATGGGGGAAAGATGGAACTGTGTATTTAGGAAGAGATGGATACCAGGAGGATGGGGAGAAGGAAAATAACAAGATGATAAAGAAGAACAAGAAGGCGAAGAATGGATAGAAAGGATAGAATGTATACATGAATGGATGATATGAGAGAGCTGTAGGAAATACTGACTAGAATGAGGAGAAGAACAAGATGAAAACAAGGAAGAAGAGAAGAAAAAATAAAAAGGAAAATAAATTGATGGAAATGAACGGTGGGACACAGTAAACACAAATTGGGGGGAGAAGAACTGAGGGGGAAAAAGTTAGATTAGGCAGAACAGGAATGATGAGAAAAGGAAAGAAAGGATGGAAAGTATGAATGAATAGAACTATTGGCAACAATGAATTTTAAGATGAGAGAGAGAAGGAGTAGACCAAGATGGTACACAAGAAGATGAAGGAGGGGGAGGAGAAGGAATTAAATTCATTTTTTATATTAAAAAGTAGAGGTGGATTCTTTTAACAACAATAAAGAGCAACATAAAATTAGATTGCAAAGTGTAACCACAATCAGGATGGTATTTTTAAAAACATCTGAAAGAAGGAGAAGAGAAATATATAATTCAATATCTGAACAACAACACACAAAAAAGTAATTCAATAAAAGATTGAAAGGAGTATCAACAATAAGGATTGTATTTTTTTTTATATCTGAAAGAAGGAAAACAAAAATATCCATTTCAATATCTTACTAACAAAAACAGAATTTCAGTAAAAGATTGAAAGGTGTACTGAGAATCAGGATGGTATTTTTTAAAATTTCTGAGAGGAAAAGAAAAAAATATATATCAGAGCATCCAAACAACAATCATAAAAGAGTAAAAGAATAAAAGATTGAATCAGGATAGTATTTATAAAAATATCTGAAAGAAGGAGAAGAAAAAAAAGAGCAAAGATTGTAAGGTGTAAGCACAATCAGGATGGTATCTTTAAAATATTTCAAAGAAAAAAATATATATCTATATCTAAACAACAACAAAAACAAAGCCACTCAAAAAATGAAAGGTGTAAATATAATCAGGTTGGTATTTTTTTAAAAAATCTAAAAGTTTGAGAAGAAAAAATATTTATCTGAATACGCCGACGTGTATATGATAGTAATGCTATATTCTAACATCTAAGTTAGATGTAGACATCCTACGCACAGCCCTTTAAGCATGTACATGTATAGTCGTGTTCAAGTGTATCTCGGCATCCTAGTCTCTGTAACGTAATCCATGCTAAAGGTCACAGAAGGTGGGCATCAAAAAAGATGTCAAGATGATTATTTCTTGTCATACCCGCCACACATTAGATAATTTGATAGCCGGGCTCGACTCCTCTAAGCTTGTTTTCTTCTCTCTCGGGTTTCAGCGCTAATACTGTCGCGGAGAGACAATTGAGAAGATAGTAGTGAGATCCTCGGCTTTGGAATCGCATCACAGTTAGCTCTTAATCTTTTAATGATGCACATAAGGTAACCTTCTACTCATTATTTAGTTTCCCCCACTCTTTGTCTCTGGTTCCCCCCCCCCCCTCTCTCTCTCTCTCTCTCTCTTTCTCACCCCCTCCTCTCTCCTCTCTTTCAATTTTTCCCACTTTCCTTCTTTCTCTCTGTCTCACACTCTTATTTCTACCTATATCTTTCTCACAGTCTATTTTCTCTCCACCTCTTAATCTTCACACTCTCATCTCTACATCTCTCTCTCTCTCTCTCTCTCTTTCTCTCTCTCTCTCTTTCTCTCTCTCTCTCTCTCTTTCACCCTTTCTTCTCTCTTCCATCATCTTTACCCTCACTCCCCCTTCCATCTCTCTCTCTCTCCCCCATCTTCTCTCTCTGTTTCTCTCTCCCTGTCTCTGTCTCTGTCTCTCTACCCATCTCTTTATCTCTCACACTTGGATATCTACCTCTCTCTTTCCACTCCCCCCCCCCCCGCTCTATCTCCGCCTTCTTCTCTGCAGTGCTTCAAAATTTTAATCACGATGACAACTCTGTTGTTCAATGAAGAAGTGGTTAATTTGGCTCTCACAGGGTGTACGTGCGCTCATGCCACACTTCCTTTTTCCCATTTTTTCACACATATCAACCATGAAGTACTTATAATTTCCCATCTGCTTAAAATGCATTATGCATATCTTTAATTATCACTCCAAATATGGTGTTATTGACATAAATGGGGGATACAATGTAAAAACAGATCCATCCCCATTCTGTGTAACTAGAGGTTCATTCAACACTTTCTAAGAAGTAAGATATGATGGTACCACTGTGTGCGTCTCAATGGATATTAAAGGTAGCCTGTCCCTTTTGCAGACCTAATTCTGAAAGTTCCCTGATTTTGTCATTGTTTGAGAAAGAGAGTGGCTATATAACCTTTCCCTGGAATCGAAAGAGTGTAATATTCAATTTAAAGGAAAAAATCTTGGATAATTGATCGAGCTTTCTTTTTTCATACCACAAAAATAGTCATAATTTCAAATTGTGTAAACGGTCAGCATCAATTGGAATCAAATCTCAGTGAAAACTAGTTAGATTTTCATTTATTCTATGGGAGTTATAGTACCTCTGACCTTAAAATTTCACAGTTGGTATCCCAAAGATATGTACAAACTTTCATGAAGTTTGCAGATGTTTGTAAAAGGGACGGGCCATCTTTAACCCCTCTACCACCAGTCAGAATGGCGCCTGATTGGCATAGTAGGTATTACTGGTGCGGTGGTGCAGCACTGATGTATAGAGAGTTAACCATTACTATTATCAGATAAAATGCTGCTCTATGGGATTTGTGTGTATTACTAATGAAAACAAGCAATAGAGTACCGAAGTGTGACATCATTTGAGCATTATTGTCAAGACAACTGGTTCTAAACAATACGGGTAGAGCAAGCAGCGGTGATCACAACGGGGACTGTAATTGGGAATGCCAGACACTAGCCCGATAGACAATATCGGACCACTGAACCTCTCACTGGAGCGAGTGTGTTTAGAGCCAATTGTCTCGACAACATGCTCACACGACGACACCACTTTGGTACTCTATGGGGATTTATAAAGCATTCACTCCTGCTGTACCAGATAAAATGCTGCTCTATGGGATTTGTGTGTATAACTGGTGCAAGAAAATATTGGACATGGCACATGAAGACCTAAACCGCACAATAGATACAGTACATTTCATAGAAAGACAAAACAACATACACAGAATTGTACCATTCAGGGGGAAATTGTGAAGTCTCCGACCATCTTGGTATTAAGCCTTGAAAAGCATATAAGAGTTATCACACATTCTTTGCTAGCATGAGATGATGAGGGCTAAAGCAGTCTTTCTATGATGAACATGGAACAAAGGCGCTTCAGGGCCCTGTTGCATAAAGCTTATGATTAATGGTAACCCTGCCATCAATGGTAACTTCCATGGTAACATAGCCTGACAGCAAATCAAATTCAAGGTTTCCATACACATTGCTGTCAATGATAACTACGATGGTAACATAGCTTCACAGCCAATCAAATTCAAGGTTTCCATACACAATGCCATTGGTAGTCAAGTTACCATTAATGGTAAGTTTTATGCAACAGGGTCCAATTGTCCAAACCTTGATGCAACGCAGCATGATAGCACAAGGCAAGGATAGCGATTGATTGGATTCGACTTATTCATATTCTACTCGATTTCCAAGGCATCAATTGTAAATATAGCAACCGTTACATACATCAATCAGTCTAGTGTCATGTGGATATTCTTGGAAATCATTGGTCATTTGTCCAAACGTTCATTCCATGCAGTGTGAAAGCGTATTGCAATGCTAGCAATTTCTGAATTCAATTCTGATGCTGATACGGAAAATAAAACAGGAAACACATGCATCAATCAGTATAGTGCAGATATTTTTAAACAATATTGGATTCTGCATTTGTCCAAATGTGATGTGATGCATTGCACTGCAAAGCTATCGATTCATAATCTAATTCTCATACTGATACTGAAAATATAACAGCAAATACGTGCATCAACCGGATATTCTTGAACATTTCATTTGTCCACATCTCGATTCGATGCAGTGGGATATCGCATTGCAATGCTATCGATTCGTTAATTTAATTCTGATACTGATTTCAGACGGATCGGGGAACAAGATCGATGTTGATTAGGGTACCGCACAAGCTCACTACACATCTCTAATGAATCTGATTGGGTTATGAATGGGTGTGGTTTCACAAAAGTCAAGAAGCCTAAAACCACTGCCGCATCGCCGATGAATCAGACAAGTATTGACTTCTGTACCCATTTTATGGAGTCACTGCCCCTCCGGTTCTATAGATAGCGACAGAGATCTCCTTGGAAATGTGATGAATTTCATGGGGTAAAATGCAGAGCGAAGATCTGTTCGTTTGTCCTGTGACGTCAAGCTTAAAAAGTAGCCGCTGCTAGAAATGTTCTATTTTTTTTCTCACCAGATGCAGTTCGGACAAAATTAACTTATAGACATGCGGATGCCTTTAGGATTGCAAAGCTATGTTGCCTATCATGATTAATCACCATTCACACAAATGTTTATGGGTGATTCCAAGGGGTTGGGGCAATTTTTTGTGACATACCACAACTCCAAATCCATATCTTTTTCAAACCAGGCAAATATAGTCCAATAATAGCATGAGAAAAAAATGGCATCCCTTCCAGCATTATTTCTCAAAGACCATGGCATATTGCAATTTGACTTATGAAAATTTCTTGTCCATGTAAAAACAAGAATCTGAGCAATATCTTTAAATATAAGTAACCTGTATTAAACTTCAAAATGAATGAATATACCTTTCAGAAATGTTCTCTGAAATGCAAGTTTGTGTTGACTGCTTGAAGAAGGATCCCTGGAGGATTGAGCAATGCTTACAGCGTAATGATGCTGCATGTAATGTAAGACGTACTGGTAAGATGATCCGCAAGAAATGCATAGAATTTATTAAAGGGTACGGAAAGCAGATTTGTTCATGTTCTCGTTTCAGATACAACACTGACTAAACCCTCTTGAACGAACAGACCATCGATTTCTATATATGGTATTGAGAGATTTCATGTCAAGAGTCATTTAAAGGGAAAGTAAACCCTGAAGTTAAGTTGGTTTTGATTAAAGCAGACACATGGAAGAAATATATTAGTGAAGGTTTGATGAAAACCTGTCAAAGGATAAAAAAGCAATGTTCTTTTAAAATCTTGATTTAGTGATGTTTTGTGCTATATGGTTCCATTAATTGCTCTTGGTCTGTCTTTGATGAATGCATCTTTTTCATAGAAATATATGTGTGTAAAAATGTGTGTCTAATGATATATCAAATGCACAGGTAAGATTCAAGACGGATCTCTTTGAGAAAACAGATAATTTCCAAAAAAATAGTCCACAACATATAAGAGAGCATCTCGCATGTGATGTCACAAAATCGAAACTAAAAAAAATTACAACTTTCTTATATTTTAATGGATTTTCATCAAATCTTCACTGATCTGTTTCTGCTTTTATTCAAACCAAATTAACTTCAGAGTGGACGTTCCCTTAAAGGGCATATACTGTACTGGGAAGAAAAAAAGTCTTCAAAAGGTAATTGTTAGCAATCTTCTTGCCAATGGTCTTAAATTCATGTATTGTCCATTTTAGAAGCTTGCTGATTTTTAGTAATGAGTGATTAAATCACAAATCCTCAAAATGCTCGGCCCGAACATTTTGAGGATTTAATCATTAATCATTAATTACTCTAAATGTGGATCATTTGAGGGCAAATAACTTTCAGCAAACTTCTAAAATGGACAATACATGAATTTAAGACCATTGGCAAAAAGATTGCTAACAATTACCTTTTGAAGGCTTTTTTGCCTTCCCAGTACAGTATATGCCCTTTAAACACGCACAGTAGATGATAGAAAGGTGAATTAACAGCAAACAAGGATAGAATCTCATTACGTTTGATTCTCCTTCTCCCCTCCTTCTCCCCTCCTTCTCTTCTCCCCAGTCAAATTCCAATCACCAGGCCTTCTTTCTAGTGCATCAGCCTCAATTCACGCAGCCTGTACCACAATCGTGTTTACGGAAAAGCCCATATTTGTCCGCCGATTCTGGTATTTCCCCACGGAGCGAGGCTCGCTATTTGAGAGAGGAAGTTGCTTTCTTATTTTCTTTGACGATCTTGAAAATCTAATCTCACCTTTTTTCTTTTTTTTTTGCAAATCTATTCTTTGCTCTCTGCATCCTTCCTCAATCAAGTTCCTTTGTCATTTTGATATAATGCGTACTCATTTGTTTCAACTATTAAGTCACTTTCATATTTTCTTTGACAATCTTGATAATCTAATCCCACCTTCCCTTGATTCGCAAAATCTATTCTTCTCTCTGTGTCCTTTCTCAGGTTTCTTTGTAATTTTCCCAAAGTCACTTCCTCATTTAATTTTACGAGCCTGGAAATCTGATCCCCTCATCCTTCAAGTTCGACATTTCTTCTATTTCTGCATCGTTTCTCGACTTCTTAGTGATTGTGAGATAAATGCTTTGCTCTACTTGCTCTGACTTCTTGCAACTACATGTATTAAGTTGCCCTCTAATTTTCTTTGACAGGCCCACAAATTTCATCTCATCTTCTCTCAATTCTACAAATTTCTGCTTCTTTCTCTAAGGCATGGCGACCTAAATCATGACACTCGCAAGTGGAACTCAACGCCACAGACATCAGCAAGTCACACGTGCAACAGCATGCAAATAATCGACATTCAGATGTGTATAAACATAGGACAGTCACACATCCAAAAACTATAAGGTTTGCAATAACAAAGAACTCATCAATTGAATTCAATTCATATATTTTAGTGGTAATACTGTATGTATCCAATATTATATATCTTAATTTTTGCTTTCTCTCCTGTGTGTGTGTTTTGTGTGGGTTTGTTGTTTTGTTTGGTTGGTTGTTTGTGTGTTGGTGTGTGTGTGTTGGGTTTGTGTTGTTTGTGTTGTGGGGGTTGGGGTGTTGGGGGTTTGTGTGTGTGTTGTGTGTGTGTTGTTGTGGTTGTTGTGTGTTTGTGTTTTGTTGTTGTTTCTGACTGACTAGTAAAGTGATCTTGAATAAAAAAATCAATGCTAATATATAACAGGGTAGGGCAGGGGGGCAGGGTAATGGGCTGTATTTATGGGGGCTTGATACCCCTTAGTGAATAGATGAAGATTACACAGGGGCTCTCTGTTATTCATAGGGGCACTTTATCCTACTTTCAGGGCTTCAAGGCTTGGTAATGTAAGGGTTAACTCCCTCATTACCATTGGCATGAAGCTGTGTAGTAAGCCAATGGGGTGTTCACGGCCTGTTAATGTAATGGTTCACTCTCCCGGGTTCACTCTCTCATTACCATTGGCATGAAGCTGTGTAGTAAGCCAATGGGGATTTTAAGGCCTGGTAATGTAAGGGTTAACTCCCTCGTTACCATTGGCATGAAGCTGTGTATTAAGCCAATGGGTGTTTTAAGACCTGGTAATATAAGGCATAAGAGAAGATTTGGGTACAATGACACGCACAAGGACAGTACTAGTCCGTCAAACAATACATGAAATGCGTGAAGCATTTCCACTCGCCAGCCTCTCTTCCTCCTACGTGTACGCGTGTATTCTTCATATCCGTTTTGTTGCCAGGATCTCAAGCAGATAGCGAACTTTGCCCAGACAGAGCGACAGACGCAGGGGATTGTTCACATCATTGCAAAATCATCTTCCCATTTTCAGGTCTGACAGGTTACGATGCCCTTACAGAAATCCAAGCTTGCAACAAGCTTGCAACAAGCTTGCGGTGAGCTTGCAGCAATCTTAATAAGCGTGCGTTTACAAATTTAAGATTGCAGACCTTGCTTGCAATCTTGCTGCAAGCTAACCGCAAGCTTGCAGCAAGCTTGCAGGATCTACAGTTGCATCCTGCAAGCTTGCAGCGAGCTTGCAGGGCCCGAGGTTGCACCCTGCAAGCTTGCAGCGAGCTTGCAGGGCCCGAGGTTGCAACCTGCAAGCTGGCAGCAAGCTTGCGGGATACGAAGTTGCACCCTGCAAGCTCGCAGCAAGCTTGCAAGACTGGACGTCATATCCTGCAAACTTGCTGCGAGCTTGCAGGCCTCATGTTCCGCAAGCTTGCAGGGTGCAACCTCGGGACCTGCAAGTTGGCAGGACTCAATCGTAGGTCCTGCAAACTTGCAGACTTGCAGGACACGTGTTCTGTACTAGTAACCTTATTCCTCTCAGCTTGCTGGACATAAACATGGTTTCACACGTACGCTTGTAAATATTTATGTAAATATAAGGCCCATAACAACCACAATTGCACCCTGTAAATTAACACAGTACATTACTTGATAAATGTTAGCACATGACACTAATTCATGCATACGCCCCAAAAGTGTCAAATCATATTTAATCATTTCAAGCCCCTTTCTTTTTAAATCTTCACCAAATCTTTAGTGTTTTAATAATGAAACTAGACAATATACAGACACTAACAACTTATTGTTCTGACCCTTGCCAGAACTCAACATCACCTATATAGCTGAGTTAAAACAGATATTCATCTGATATCCATCCCTTGCCATAGATATGCAGTTTTGAAAATATTCTAATTATCTTCATTTAGATAGAGGTCACATGTAAGTGACATGGAACTTAACATTAATATATGACGAATGCATGCCTAGATGCCGACCAAGACCAAAAGGTAAACAATTATTGCATTAAAGATAATGTTGATATATTTTTGCCTGTATTCAGTTTACATTTCAGTGTACATTACCATTGTGGTCCAAATCAAGATCCATTATTGTTTGTTGTGGCCACCCAGGTCGAAATTCCCATAGAAACCAGTAGAAACCAGTAGAGACCATCTACTGGTTTCTACTGGTCCAGTAGAGTCTACTGGTCTGAAGAGGAACTACGAAATCAAACAGTAGAAACCAGTAGAAACCAGTAGAGTCTAATGTGTTGAAGACCAGTAGAAACCAATAGAAACCAGTGAGATCTAATGGTTTGAGAAGGAGTGTGAAAAAACAAAGTCAAACCAGTAGAAACCATTAGAGACCAGTGGATTCTAATGGTATTGAAGACCAGTAGAAACCATTAGAATCCACTGGTCTCTAATGGTTTCTACTGGTTTGATTTTGTTTTTTTCACACTCCTTCTCAAACCACTAGATCTCACTGGTTTCTATTGGTTTCTACTGGTCTTCAATACCACTAGAATCCACTGGTCTCTAATGGTTTCTACTGGTTTGACTTTGTTTTTTTTTTACACTCCTTTTCAAACCATTAGATCTCACTGGTTTCTATTGGTTTCTACTGGTCTTCAATACCATTAGAATCCACTGGTCTCTAATGGTTTCAACTGGTTTGACTTTGTTTTTTTCACACTAATAGAAACTAGTGAGATATAATGTTTTGAAAAGGAGTGTGAAAAATTCAAAGTCAAACCAGGAGAAACCATTACTAATAGAAGCTAGTGAGATATAATGTTTTGAAAAGGAGTTTGAAAAATTCAAAGTCAAACCAGTAGAAACCATTAGAGACCAGTGAATTCTACTGGTGGAGACCAGCATAAACCAATAGAAACCAGTAAGACCTAATGGTTTGAAAAGGAGTGTCAAAAATTCAAAGTCAAACCAGTAGAAACCAATAGAAACCAGTGAGATCTAATGGTTTGAAAAGGAGTGTGAAAAATACAAAGTCAAACCAGTAGAAACCATTAGAGACCAGTGAATTCTCCTGGTATTGGAGATCAGTAGAAACCAATAGAAACTAGTGAGATATAATGTTTTGAAAAGGAGTATGAAAAATACAAAGTCAAACCAGTAGAAACCATTAGAGACCAGTGAATTCTACTGGTAATGGAGACCAGTAGAAACCAATAGAAACCAATAGAAATAGAGATGCTCATGAATATTCATGCATGTATTTACGTGTCCTAATTTTGTACTTTTAAATAGATAACCTCCCCCTAACCAGATAAAAGGAATTTTACCAAGTAATGATTTCAGGTTTAAACATAAAATAGTGAATGTCACCTACTTAAGTGAAGACAATAATGATAATAACAACAAAAATGATCTTCTTAAATGTGAGTTGTAGTAACCAATATCTTATGAACCTTATAACCGTACTGCTATATATATGAAAGTCTGTGAAGGAAAGACCAGGAATTAGGATAGGTATAGGATACAATAGGAATAAATATAGGATAGGATAGGATTAGGTGAAAACGATAAGGAAATATGCCATTATTCGGATTATCATACTAAATTTAAATCGATATTTCATCAATATTTTTAATTTTGATTCATATTGGTCTCCTGATGGCTCCAGTAGGTATTCTACTAGTTTCTACTGGTAAGCTTGCGGCAAGCTTGCGGCAAGCTCACTCTGCAAGCTTGCAGCAAGGTTGCAGGTAACAAGCTCGCTTGCAGCAAGGTTGCAGGTTGCAAGCTTACTAGCTTGCAGCAAGGTTGCAGGTTACGCGCTATATTCTTTGCCCTGATTGGCTAATAAGTTATCTCATTTGCATTTTTGGAACCATGCAAGCTAGCGGCAAGCTTGCAACCAGCTTGCGGCAAGCTTGCGGCAAGCTTGCAACTAGCTTGCGGCAAGCTCACTCTGCAAGCTTGCAGCAAGCTTGCAGATTTTTCTATAAGGGATGATGAAACATCCAAGATTAAAAAGTAGGGTAACCCTTTTGAGATTTAAAAAAAAATAGAAAATGGAAGAAAATACTGTATGAAGAACTCCCCCCCCCCCCCCCCCCTTTAATAATAGAACTGGAAACTGGCTAAAAATTGAATCCTAGTGATTGCTACATTTTGAGTAGGTTTGGCTGGTTCGTCCAAAACCTACCGGTTCCCATAACCTAGAGACCGGAGACGGTTGTCCGCACCACGGCGATGGGTCATTTCAGGCTGACCAACGCATCGCGCACTGACAGGGAAACTACGACACAATAATGTCGATCATTTAGAAACAGGGTGTTTCATACATAAACTTGAATAGTATTTTCCGCTTCACTTGAAATGAATCTCATATAGAAGTCTAACCTACCACGCCAAATGAAGATCAATCTTTTTAAGGCAACAGTAGAAAGCATTCTTCTGTATGGTGCTGAGTGGTGGACTCTATCCCAATATTTGGAGCAAGGGCTTGACGGATGCTATACACGCATGCTTAGGACAGTATTAAATATTAGTTGGAAAGAACACCCAACACTTCAAGAAATCTATGGAGACATAACAAGAATCTCTCAAATACTTCAGAAGAGATGACTCAAATTTGCCAGGCACTGCTACAGAAGTGCTCATGAACCAGTATCAAAACTTGTACTGTGGGCACCAACACAAGGAAAACGGGGCCGTGGAAGACCGGCTACTAACTACATAAACCGGATCACCAGAGATACAGGACTTAACCTTGATGAACTGGGACAAATAATGGTCGACAGGGATCAGTGGAGGACCATCGCCAACAATGTTTTCGACCGTGGTCGACCATGATGAGGATGATGATGACCTTAAATGGTTTGCAAAGCTGTAACTGTCAGATTTCATCCTTACAATGTATCATCATTAAGGTACACTGTATACTGCTGATCCATATTGAGTTTAAAGATGGCCCACCCCTTTTACAAACATCTGCAAACTTCGTGAAACTTCATGAAAGTTTGCACATATTTGGCATGTATTTGGGGGATACCAACTGTGAAATTTTTAAGTCAGAGGTACTATAACTCCCGTAGAATAAATGAAAATCTAACTACTTTTCACTGAGATTTGACAATTTTTGTGGGATGAGAAAAGAAAGCTTGATAATTTATCAAAGATTATTTTCTCAAAACCGAATATTACACTTTGTTGATTCCAGGGAAAGGTTATAAAGCCACTCTCTCTCTCAAATGATGACAAAGTCAGGAAACTTTCAGAATTAGGTCTGCAAAAGGGACATGCAACCTTTACTGACTTTTGTCAAAAGGGCTTTCAGATCTTTCCGTCTGTAGGTAACTATGTCATCTGTCTGTGCACAATGAATATGTAGCACTGGTATTTGAAATTGAAATGAATTTCGTACAACTCACGTCTAAAAATCCATACAAACACATGGATTAACATTAATGGATGTTTTAAGCCTTTCCCCTGTAAATTTGCCCCAGGCCGCTATCTGGTTATCTCCTTGTTTCGCAAACCCATTATTTTTCTCCAATCATTGATCTGATGAGGAGCCATAAACATCTGGTTATATCATTGGAAAAAGTCTCTGAAGTCTCGCACGCTGCAGCAGCATTTCAAAGGAAAGCCCCACATAAACCAATGTGCACACATAAGTGTGACATAATTGAAATCAACTCTACAGAGATTGCAATCACCAACTGCAATGGGTGACTATCGATTGCAATCAGCTTCATGCATCTGATCACATGTCTATTGGCATCACTTTGCAGTCAGCTGTGAAGTTGGTCCCAGGCTCCGCTGTATAAAGTAGCATTTGAAACTATCTTGTCAGTCACTGCGATCACTGATTGCGATGGGAAACGATCGATTGCTAACAATTGATTTCAGTCCAGCTCCAAGTACTTGTACAAATGTTGCTTGCAGTCAATTGCGGAAGGCTGGGGATTAATCCCACCCTTGAAATTCAATGGTTTGGGGAAGGCATACTCAATTTTACATCAGCTCAAGCTACTGGAGAGATATAAAAACAATGAAATATTGAACAGTTCAAAACAGCAAATAGGCAATGAGTTTCATGGTTTGCACAAATCTGGAGCTCTGTGCTTGCACAAGTGCCTGAAGCTAGCTTTAGTTTACAAGTCATGTACATGCAAATCATACTTGCATCACCAAACATTCAATATTTTAAAGGGCATATATTGTACCTTAAATTCATGTATTGTCTATTTTAGAAGCTTGCTGAAAGTTATTTGCCCTCAAATGATCTACATTTTGAGTAATGAGTGATTAAATCACAAATCTTCAAAATATTCGGCCCGAACATTTTGAGGATTTAATCATTAATCATTAATTACTCCATATGTGGATCATTTGATGGCAAATAACTTTCAGCAAGTTTCTAAAATGGACAATACATGAATTTAAGACCATTGGCAAGAAGATTGCTAACAATTACATTTTGAAGGCTTTTTTGCCTTCCCAGTACAGTATATGCCCTTTAAATAAAAGGCAGACGGGAATAGGGAGGGTACATCTATAACACAGTCAATTCACTAAAACTACTGGCATCAACGTCGGACGGGTAGGGGGTAATAACAATATTCACAAACTTGTGAACTGGAATGAGCCAAGTCCTAGAAGTCAAGCGAGACTTCTGCTTAAGCAACTACATGCTTATCAGGGTACTCATCTTTTAGTGGTGATATATATTCATACACAAGTTCTTCATTACTCTTCTCACCTCCATTTATAAATAGTCTCATCTCCCCAACTATATTTATGATTTAGGTAACCATGTTTATACTTGTTTTATTTGTTTATTTGTTTTAAACCTTAAACATTCTTTTTGGGAAAAAAATTTATTAATTTGTGTACTTCACAAAGCAGGTTGTCTAGATTTTAGTGAAAGGGCTTTCTGGGGTAGTTTCAATTTACAAAGAAATTTTAGGCATACACCCAGTAATAAGGATAGCGTGCTCCATCCTGTAAATGAACGAAAAAACAAGTCAGACAAAAATCTTGCAAAGCAGACGGGATTTGAACCTGCAATCTACTGCTTACCGGGCAGCGACTTAACCACGCAACTACAGGGTGTATGCATAAAAGTTCTTTGTAAAAAAAAATAAAATTGTAAATCTGTAAATAGTCTCATCTCCCCAACCATTTTTATGATTTAGGTAACCATATTCATACTTGTTTTATTTGTTTATTTGTTTTAAACCTTAAACATTTTTTTGGAAAAAATTGTATTAATTTGTGTACTATATAATGAGGCAGGTTGTATTACATGTACATCAAACATTGCCACGAGGGCCCTGATTTAACTCTTTCAGTGCCAGATTAAATACCGCTCAATAGAATTTGTGTGCATTATTGGTGACAAAATGCACACCTGGCAGACAAAGAGTGAAACAAGCTGCGTTTTCTAATTGGTCTCCTCGTCTTTCTTGTGTTACTCCAATGCAACATACGAACGTATGCCCTATCATTATTCCTTTTATATTCTCTGTCACTTGTGTTTGAAGAACGGCAAATAAACAAAGTGAGATTGAGAAATATCACTCTATAATTTTCTTCCGATGTGAACAGAGCCATCAATCATCCACACTGCAAGTATGCCTCACTTCTAGATACATGACGACAAGTCTGGTGAAATAGTCCTGTATCCTGGTATGAGTTACATGCTCCACTCTCACTTTCTGTTTCTTCATTTGTGTGAGTCTCCTCGCAATGCAATGCCATTCACTGGATTCCCCTGTAGCTCACAGAGAAAGTAGTCATGTTTCAAACTCATAAATCCCCCAGTTAAAGGGACAGTTCACCCTGAAATTATCTCGGTTCCAATAAAAGGAGACACATGAAAGAAACATATCAGTGAAGGTTTTTGATAAAAATTGGTCAAAGGAAGAGAAAGTAATTTTATTTTAAAGTTTTGAATTTGTGACGTCACGATGGGTCATGTGAGAGGTACTCTCCAGTATGTTGTGTACCACTTTTTCCATAAATTGCCTTTTGAAGATTTGAAACCCATGTTGAAGCTGAGAGTTGCAGTGCGTGAACTAAAAGGTTGCTTTTTCTACCACAAAATTTTTACCACAAAATTGCTTTTAAATCAAATACATGTATTTACCTTTACCTACCAAACCCTTATCCTAACTCTGTAACAGTTCAGACCTAACCCTTGCCTAATCTAATCAAGTTTAAGCTGTTAATTTATCAGAGAAACCATCAAAATGAATCAAAATGAAGAATATTGCTGTCCGATGTAGCATAAAAAAAAAACCTGCTTGCAACTAGAGGATGTGCTATTCACGAGGGGGACTTTTATGAAAGGGAAGTGGCACTAAGAAATATCTTCAGCCAAGTTTTATTGTGCGGATTGGTATGTACTCTGGTCCACTTCCTCCATTTATTAGTCAATAAATGTGTCAGGGTGCAGTAAATAAGTCATGTTTGCTTCCTTCTCTGCCTGAATGGACTGAGAGATGCAGTACAGTATGATGAAATGACAAGTTTTATGTGTACTACCACTATGAACATGGTCTTTTGGTACCTGGACAAAATTTCAAAGGGTCCTTTTTAAATTTTGTCCCTATAACAAAAGATAAAATTACTTTCTTGCAACCTATAGTAAATAGTAAATTACATTTGAATGTTTGTAGATAATTATGTACATAATCCTATTCTAATGTTTATATATGTTTATGGAGAATTGTGTATAGTATTGTAAAGTCACACGCAATTCGGCTTGCGAGCCGCGAAGTGTTTCCGTCTTGTACCGTTGTTGCTGTTTTTATCATAATAAACCATTATCTATCTATCTATCTATCTATCTATCTATCTATCTAAAAGACCATATTCATAGTGAAGGCTCTATTTTTCAGTTTTGATTACACAACCTCTAACAGCATGAGCGCCAAGCTACAAATTGCAAAGCTCTGGGCCCTGTTGCATAAAACTTACTTAAAACTAAGTTTGCCATTAATGAAAATTACGAAGGTAACATTGCGTGACAGCTGATCAAATTCAAGGTTTCCATAGAAGTTGCCATTGGTAGCAAAATGGTAACTACCATGATGGTAACATCGCTCGACAGCCAAATGAATCAAATTCAAGGTTTCCACAGAAGTTGTCATTGGTAGCAGCAAAGTTGCCATCAATGGTACGTTTTATGGAACAGGATGCTGGAAACTTAGCCAATGTTACTGAGGGGCAGTGGGGACACACCTACCTCGACCATGATGAGCACACCCCCCCCCCCCACACACACACACACACACACTGACATGTCCACCTGTATCAAGCCATATAAGCTGGTGGCATGGCTATAATTTTATGGAAATGGAAACACAACCTCAATCAACAGCAACTTAATCATGAGATGAGAAACAATTGATCACTATGAGCAGGGGGGTGTTTCACCAAGCTGTTCGTAAGTTACGAACGACTTTACGAACGACTGCTGATCCCGTCTTGTGCTAAATCAGATTCTTAACGAACAAAGTGTGGTATCGCATTTAGCACAAGAAGGGATCATCAGTCGTTCGCAAAGTCTTTCGTAACTTACGAACAGCTTGGTGAAACACCACTCAGGTTTGTTACGCCAACAAAATTTCAAAGGGTCTCTTTCATACTGAGTCCGCTTAACAAAAGGCCACGTTCATAGTGAATATGGAAGGATTAATGATGGAAAGAATTTTCTGAAATTACAGCAGGTAATATTCTCTCTTTTATTCATCACCCCATCCATCTCCTCTTAGACTGTGGGCTACCTAGACCTCCACCCCCCCCCCCCCCCCCCTTAGCCACAATTTTCTTTGTTGTTTTTTTTTATCTTAGCCAGGACCCTCAGCTATCAGAATCTGCCCGTTTGCCATTGTGCTAGTGGTGGGTGTGGCCTACAGAGCCATTGCCATGGGAACGCATCAGTGAAATATTGGAATTTTAGCAATTACCATCCTCCTCTCAAATGTTAACACAAAAATACAAAATAGTGTCTAACTATATATTTTACAAGTTGCCCAGTTGTTTCTGATAGGAATCTAAGCCAGTTAAGGACAAGATCATGTATAAAAATGGTTATTGCCATGGAAACGATAAGAAAAAGGGCATTTTTTTAGTTAACAATTCAAATATATGTTAATGGCCAACTCAAAGCCAAATCCCTTGTAAAAAGTGTGAAAAATAAAATATCAGACTCATATCAATGAAGACTGTTCTCTCACCCCTGCCCCCACCTTTTTCCTATCTCTATAAAATCTATTAAAATGCCCAACAGCCCCGATGCAAGGCTAGTTGCGGAACTGCGAATGTTGCAATGTGACTTACCTGTGGCCAGTATCAGCGAGACAGGAAACAGGAGACGGACGGGATAGTGACGATCATCAGCGCAAAGATTAGGAGAGAGACAAAGAAAGAAAGACGAAAAAAATTGATTAATGCATTGCAGTATGTATTGTACACAAAGACACATATTCATACATTTTGGGTGCTTAAAGCATAGTGCATTGTATTGCAATCTATCGTGTGTAAAGACAGGGTGTCCCATTTGCAAAAGTCATGAAACTCGGCAGGAATCAGCAGTATACCGTAAAGATAATGTATATGAGATCTCACAGTCATACCGTTATGAACCTTTTCAGGAGGTCTGAATCACAATTCAAATTAAATACAATAACAGTTTAAATCATTTTCGTGAAAAGAAGTAAATAACTAAACTAAAATAAATACATACAGAATGATATCCAGCACCATGACACTACTTGAATGTGTTCCAATTTTTTTAAAATCAATCAAAATAAATTACAATATCAAAGATTAATTGTTTCTAATTCTTGAAGAAAACATGAGACACCTAGTAGTGTGAGCACATTCTGAGATCCATAATTTTTTTTATTTAACAGTTCTATAATCCTACTTATGAGGGGATGAGAGGATTTGAGTCAGCGACACTCGTCCCGATTCCCACGATATCCCCCATCCATCATTATCACGCCCTGTGCTCAGAGTGGGGCATCCACACTGTAGTGCAGTATTTCAGGAAGATGTTATGCTACACATACATGTACCTGTATACTATTCATATTACTAGCATATGAATTATGTTGAAGTGCAAAATATCACAATCTTTTGAATGAGCATGTACTGGGCTCCCAAGGGTAGCATTCACACTATAACAGTATTTCAGGAAGATTCTATGCTACACATACATGCACACTATTCATATTACTAGCACATGAAGTACAGTATATTGAAGTTAGTAATATCTCAATCTTTTGAATGAGCATGTACTGTGCTCATAAGGGGGCATTCACACTGTAGCAGTACTTCAGGAAGATTCTATGCTACATGTACATGCACACTATTCATATTACTAGCACATGAAGTACAGTATATTAAATTGAGTAAAATCGCAATCTTTTGAATGAGCATGTACTGTGCTCCCAAGGGGAGCATTCACACTATAGAAGTATTGCAGGAAGATTGTATGTCACACGTACAGTACATGTACCCTTTTCATATTGCTCAAACATGAAAAATATCATAAATATATGTAAATCTCCTGCAACATGCAAATGTGTTTTCCATATTATCTTGTATTTGTCACCCCTCTTGTCTGAGTACAGTGAGTATTTTTAGTTAAGTTTTCTTTCATCTTTTCACCTCCGTTGAGGTAAAACCATATTTTTCAATGTATGTTAATGTTATGCCAGTCTCATTTATATATGTCCCAGACTCTTAATGCTCCATCACTTGTAGTGTAAAATCGTTTGTAATTCAGCTCTTAAAGATACCATTATTACTGAAATGAGAAATAGTCCCAATCTTTTGAACGAGCAAGTACTGCGCTCATAAGGGAGGCATTCACACTTCACATCATTAGACAAAACAGTACGTCACAAAGGTTGTATGGTTACTATGGTACATGTATCGTATACAAACTATAAGTGCATTGAAGCAAGAAATATTCACAATCTTTTGAATGAGAACATTTTAATCAGCGAAACTCGATCGACACTCCAGCTCAAAGGAATTGGCATAGGGAAAGGAAAAGGGAAGGAACTGCAGTTTTAAACCACGGTATATTTTGTTCAGTTCAGCATGAAACATGATGCGTTTTAGACTAAAGCATTGTGTTTCATGCTGAACTGGACGAAATATTACACGGTTTAAAACTGCGGCTCCTTCCCTTTCTTCCCTTTCCCTTTCCCTATGCCCTATCCTTTGAGCTGTAGTGTATGTCACGTTTTCTATGACACGCCCCAGTCCTCACCAGACGTGTTGCTTAGAATAGTTTATCATGTAGCAATACACACTAATACTTCAAACGTGCATGATATTCACACTAAATTGAAGCATGAAATGTCACGATTGTCGTGATAATCGCAATGTTTGAAGTAGGGGTAGTTGAGTCAGGGATGAGGGCTTGCCCTTAAATGGTGGCCCAAGGGCCACTGGCCAACTGAAACTCTTGAATGAATGGCCTACCTGGCCACCTAAAAATAATTGGCCTTAACATTTTAAATGCCACTGTTGCATGTTTGCACAAGTAAGATGCACATACTCCATAAAACAACACTTTATCTGGCAAAGAATAATTCCATAAATTGCTTTTTTTTTCCGTTTTTGACAACGGAATGATTCTGTTATGTACAGGTATGTGTATCAAAAACGTATTTCTAATGATGTATCAAATGCACAAGCAAAAGGATGCATACCTTTTTGAAAAAAATGTACATTTTCGAGAAAAAAATTGTATACAACATATGGGAGAGCACCTCGCACGTGGCGTCACAACATCAAATCTTTAAAATCAAATAACTTTCTTTTCCTTTGACCGATTTTTGTCAAACCTTCACTAATATGTTTCTTTCATGTGTCTGCTTTCATTGAAACAAAAATAATTTCAGGGTGAACTATCCCTTTAATAACTAATGAGAGAGTCCCTCCAAGGCACTATTGCACGCTTGATTGGTCTTCAATTAGCACGCTTCCAGACATCAAAACAGATACGACACCAATATTAATATGTGGGACATTTCAATGCTGTTTTTGTCAGGATGAAGGATTGTAAAATTGCAATTTTGCGACAGCACGCTACAGTGAGTATCGTAAATACATAGGTAGGATGTCTTATTGATGCCATCATTTATTATTAAATCCCATATGTTCTGTGCTGAATGTATGTAAAAAAGGTGTTCCTAATGATGTATCCAATCCACAGGTTAAAGGATGCATATTTTTTTTTTTTTTAAATGTTCATTTAAAAACAAATTGTACACAACATATATGAGAGCACCTCGCATGTTAAGTCACAAAATCAAAACTCCAAAAGATCATAACTTCCTTATTTTTCATCAAACCATCACTAATATGTGTTCCTTTCATATTTCTGCTCTCATTAAAACCAATTTTATTTCAGGGTGAACTTTCCCCTTTAAGCATGTGTAGGATGTCTGATAAAATAGTCCCTTCATGATGACTTAATCTCATTATTGATGTACATCATTAATTTGAAGGATAAAAGATGCTAGAACTCATTAGTCTGCTCCAACCACATGAAATACTGTACATCTCTATTGCCCTACTTGAAACAATCCAATCTATTTCTCTGAAAAAGCAATAAATGTAGCCTGCACTTAGCCTCACTTCCAGCCTGTTAGACATTTCTAAACCACACTATTCAATAACGGGGTCTGGCTGCAGTAGACTAATCATTCTCCATTTTCTTCTCCAGCTTCCCATGTGAGATGGACTCAGAGAAGAGGAAACTGCTACAGTGGTTAGTCTTAGATAACTAGACTCAATTTGTTAGTCAGGATCAGAAATTATGTCCCATATAGCCTTGGAGCGAGGCTAGCTGTGCTAAGTGAGGCAAGGCTGTCGATCGCACTCCTACATTTCATTGTCGGGTCTCATCGCATCCGTTGCGTCCCCTATCAATAGCTTAGCATACTCCCCATTAATGTTGATTGTACCACCAAACCATCAATCTACCACTAATTAGCCTGGGTGGGCGTCCGTCCATAGTCCCAATCAGCAATGACTGGATGACGCAGGCTAGCCTACCTTACATCCTGCTGCGTAATTTTCAATCCAAACTATTTTTATTTTAATAAATAGGTCTGGTGGCAAAAGACTTAATCATTCTCAATTTCTTATCCAGCTCGCCCATACAAGCAGACGGACTAACAAAAAAAGAGAATAATACAATGACTAGTCTTGGAGTACTAGACTGTATTTATTAGTTGGGATCAGAAATGTCTAACTGCCTGGGAGGCAGGCTAGTAACAGGCAAGAGCCATGGGATTTTACAGACAGATACTTGCACCAGTGAAATGCATGTGTATCTTCTGTAATCCAGCGCTAAAACTCATAACAACATACCTAGATGTATGTACCATCACAATAATACAGGTATGTGCTGTACCATCACGTTTGTATGACGTGTCTTGACAGCAAAAATAATTGTACCAGGAAAACTCCAGACATGTATATCCCTTTTAATCCAGTGCTTAAAATGAAATAACAAACATGTACTGAAGTAACTGAGCCATCACAATACTGAACCCTCAATTGAGTATGACGCGTATTCACAGCGAATTGATTGTTTTAATCCAGTGCTCAAACTAACAATTGGCGTCTTTACATCCTAATACTGTACCAGTACGTCTTTTACTCTAGTGCTAAAACTGACAACATTTGTATTGTGTCCTCAGTATATTGGAGTAATGGTGTACTACCATCAGGTGAATATGATGCCTTACCAGTCGAATACTTGTACACTTCTTTACCACTTAACTTTCCTTTGGCTGAGTGTAGTGAGGTGCATACACTTGTAATGTCATTAGATCACATCTGTATGTACCTCACGAAACTCAGCCTATTAAAGTTGGATTAGCAATACCGGTAAGTCATGACATCACAACTGTACATGTATGTACGTCACTAAACTCAGCCTAAAAACACTTGGATCAGCAATTCATTTAAGTCATGACACCACAACTGTACATGTGTACGTCACTAAAGTCAGGGTAAGAAAACTTGGATCAGAATTTATATAAGTCATTACATCACAACTGTATGTACATTTACTTCACTAAACTCAGCCTAAAGAAACTTGGATCAGCAATTTATATAAGTCATTACATCACATCTGTGTGTACATGTATGTGCACCGTTAAGCTCAGCCTAAGAAAACTTGGATCAACAATTTATAAAGTCATGACATCACAACTGTATTTATATGCCATTAAACTCAGCTGGAGAAAACTTGGATCAACAATTTTCATGACATCACAATTGTACATTTACATCACTAAACTCAGCCTTGTATATGTACGTCACTAAACTCAGCGTAAAAAAAATTGGATCAACAATGTCATAACATACAATAACAACATAACAGCTACATGTACATGTAAATGCACATTGCACATTGATCATGTAATGGGTTACTGGCGGCCTTTATTCATGAAACCTACATGTAGGCTAGTTAGTTGCTAAAATACATTCAGCTACATGCATTTTCAGTAGCTAACTCGGCTAGTAAGGATTCATGAATAAAGCCCGGGCTGCATGTTGAGTTAACAGCACAGAGCAGGCAATGCACAGATAGGACGTATCATTACTCTGTTTAGAAAAAACAAATGGGGGCTTTGGGGCATTTGAGCCCCTCCTAATGCAACAAAGAGCCCAGGGGGATCGACAAATGTGTGCTTGTTTCAATCATGAGGTTACGCCATATAGCCCTAGCCTACACATGTTTTTTCGCGACAGATTTTTCCCTGGATCTGAGCTGGCACTAGGAGCTTGAATAATTGACACATGTGGTGTTTCATACGATACCTTGAAGAGATCATCCCGCATCTTTGCGGAATCCGATTGTACCCTCATTTTCTGGCTCAACAATCCCTTTGTGCTGTGAAAATGTAATTAAGTTTTTCATTTCATTTTGTTTCGTTTTTATTCTGTCTTTCGACTGTGACCTTGCTTCTGCCTTCTTCTCCAGCATGTACATCTGAACACAATGTAAAATATCATCATTCTAACGTCTGCCTTCTCTTTTTTGTGTCTTTAACTCTCTTTCTCTCCATCTCTCTCTCTTCCTTTTTTTTCAAACAAAGGCAATCATTTGTAGGGTAAGTGAATTGATATTATTTCTAATGCCTGCATTGATTTTTGTTATATGTGTAGAAGAGATTGAAGCCCATTATTCTATGACAAGTTGACAACAATCCTTCCCCCCTCTCTCTCTTTCTCTTTCTCTCTCTCTCTCTCTCTCTCTCTCTCTCTCTCTCTCTCTCTCTCTCTCTCTCTCTCTAGGGGTGTCTTCATTAGCCAGATGTGGGTGAAATGAAATGTTCTGATCGGGTTAGCTAGCCAGATCACGAAATAGCTAGCTATTTGCGTCTTCATTAGCCAGATCAGACAAAATAGCTAGCTATTTGGTCGAGACAATTTCCCAAGAAATCTTGGGCTAGGTGGAGCTAGCTCAAGCTAGTTCACAAATTAGCTCGAGCTAGCTCGGAGCGTCTTTATAAGCCCGAAAATTTTCCGACCTCGGCATGCATCAGCGCGCACGAGGCATTGTTTATGTTAGGTTTTTATATGTGCGTGAATGCGAGCTCACAACCGTAGCCATGCGGTCATGGCCTATTCCCGTCGCACACTGCGCATCCCGAGTTTTGAGCTTACGTATCCCGAGTTTCGAGCTAATGAAGACACGATTGCAACTTCAGGCTAGTTTCCCGTATAAGCAAAATAGCTCGCTTTTTCGTCTGGGCTAATGAAGACGCACCTATTCTCTCTCTCTCTCTCTCTCTCTCTCTCTCTCTCTCTCTCTCTCTCTCTCTCTCTCTCTCTCCTCTTCCTCTCTCTCACACCCACATACTCTCCCTCTCTCCCTTCCTCTATCTCTCTCTCTCCCTCCCTCTCCTCTTCTCATATACAGCCCCCCCTCCCCAATAACCCAACATCACAAGCTATGCCCGACAACCAAATTTTTGCGACTAGCTAGGCAACGAGGGGTTAATATTATGTAGGGGGACAACTACGTAATGCCCTGAAGCTGGTATCTACATAGCCTTGATTCTTGGCTCTAGAAAACTTCTAAATAATATTCAAGCTGTCACATTTATATTCATGTCTGGTACTAAAAAGACTATACTGTAATACTCACCTTGGACAGACCAACCCATTCAAACCAGAACAAATGGCAAGCAATTTAGCCTACATCACCCAGACCCACTTGATATCCACAGATGAGATGAGTTTGAATGATAAATACCTAACAGCCTGGATGACAGGCTATGTGAACCCCCTGAGCAAACAATTACATGGGCAGCCATCAATTTTCCCCTTCCACTCCTACTCTTAAACTTGGGGACTTTTATGGGCAAATGACCTTTCCTTAATTGATGAAAATCGCCTTAGGCAATTTGCTCAGGAGGCTCTTGACATGTACGTTTTTGCATGCTGCAAGGGGTGTGACGTATCCAGGTAATCATAGGCACAACCATGCATTGTATTACCCGATGCCATCCTATCGAAATTCAAGTGTGCGGCACTCACAGAAGAAACACTATTTTGAACACTTCAGGCTTCGGATGTAATGCAGTATGCCAATTAGTGCTTACATTACCAAGCCTTGAAACCCATGTTGGCTTACTACACATCTTCAAGGCAGTGGTGATGTGAGAATTAATCCTTACATAAATAACCAAGCCCTGAAGAACCCATTGGCTTACTACACATCTTCATGCCAATGGTAATGAGAGAGTTAACCCTTACATTACCAAGCCTTGAAAACCCATTTTGCTTACTACACATCTTCATGCCTATTGGTAATTAATGAGTTAACCCTTACATTTTCTTTACATTATTTGCAAGCACTTTGGAGAATATTTTCACAGGGGCTCTTTCATACATTGCGGGGGCCCTGAGCATGCCAGATTCAGACATCTCATCCAATTATCAGTGGTAATTTTCAAAAAGGCTCTCTTTCCATCATGGGGGCTTTAAGTTTCATTCCATTATTTGCGAGCACTACTCAGGAGAAAAACAATATTTTCACAGGGGCTTTTTTTATCATCTACAGGGGCTATTTATTTGCATTGCACGGGCTACTTCGTCTAATTGACATTGGTCATTGGTCATTTACACAAAGGCTCTCTTACCATCAAGGGGGCTATTGTTTTCATGACATTATTTGTGAGTATTACTTTGGAGAGAAAAAAAAATGTGTTTACAGGGGCTTTTTAATTATCTATGGGGGCTCCTGTTTTGTATAGCGGGGGCTGGGGGATAATTTCTCCTCAGCCCCCAGCGTACATGTGTAATTTATTCTTCTGGTCGGAACAGCGCTGCACATGCCAGGCCAATCCACCAGGTGCTGACATCTTTCTCAATTGACATCGCCGATGAGCGGCCTTGCCAGGCAATTGGAGGTGATGGTTTGGAATGAGATCTGCTATCCTGTCGCTAGGGCCAGGTCGTCCCCCGGGCTTGGAATTCTTGTCTGCGCTCGGAAATGTTTGCGCAGTATGTTAGCTGATCTCTCTACCGAGAGCAGGATCCTTTCATATCTGGATTGCTATCTAATATATGTACAGTACATCCAAGACAGTCTAATTTCAGTACATAATGTTTCATCGTGTACTGTGTCACGTCTTGTACATATTGAATTTGTTACAAATGTTGATACATTTTGCATCGTTTTACCATTGTTTTTGTTAAATTGTGATGTATTTTGGTATCCGTCAGGGCCCAAAGTGATGGTCAGTTATATAACTGAATAGGCCACCCTGTATATAAAACTGGAAATAAATATAATAAATAAATAATATCCCCTTCAACTTGATGAACCACTCACTGGTGCAGTTCTGATGAAGAATGAAGAAATTGTGGTCGAAAATGCTGATGAATTTGTGGATGACACACCCTTTCAGACCGAATATTTTTCACAGGTACGAAAGCCCTTTTGAAAGTGAAAAAAATAATTTATCAAAAATTCATGCTTTTTATACATGACCTTTCATACGTTACTACCAATTACCAGGCAATCACTTTCCTCCAAGGAAAGTCTTGTGTACAGACACTTAGGAATGTATCTGAAACATGTACAGTACACAGGCTTCTGACACAAATGTCAATCTCTGGCATTCTCATTTAACACACTCTGAAATGGCAGAGTGCAAGCATACCCCCCCCCCCCCACCATCCCCCCCCCCCCCCCCCGAATCATATCTGAATGTCAATCCAGCAATATTTGTGTTATAGAGCTATGCACATGCTCATTTGCACTGCCTGATTGAATCAGAGATGTTAAGTTAAAAATGGCTCTACATACTTGACGGTCAATGTCATTACTCTGAATTCTTGTCCATTTTTGTAGATTAAACACCACTTCACACTCGTTACACTGGAATTCTTCTAACCTGAAATCTTGTGGGTACACTCATTTCTACAGGCATGTTGGAATCGTAACAAAATCTGTACCCCAAATGGATTGCAGACATTTCAAATGAGACTAATCAATTTCTAAATTGAATGTCTGACTGGAATTCTAGTTTGCCCTACAAGTCACCTCAGGAGAGATGGTCCCCATTCATATTGAAATTCTAATCCCTAGAATGTCAGGCAAAGTGCATGGATGAACCTGAGACAATTTTATGTATTCAGGGACCTTCTTAAAGGGATAGTTCAGCCTGAAATTATTTTGGTTTCAATGAAAGGAGAAACATGAAAGAAACATACCATTGAAGGTTTGACGAAAATCAATTGAAGGAAAGGAAAGTGACGTGATGTCACAACATAAAAACGTAAATATACTTAAATAAACTTAAAAATTAATAACTTTCTATTCCTTTCACCGATTTTCATCAAACATTTTCATCAAACATTCACTAATATGTTTCTTTCAAGTGTCTCCTTCTATCAAAACCAAAATAATTTCAGGGAAAACTATCTCTTACCAAGTGCTTACCATACATGTCATAAAGCTTGAAGGGGAATGAAAAGCAGGGGCCATATTCATGAGTATATCCTAATGTATGCATGCATTTTTAGTAACTAATCAGGCGACCAAGTTTCATGAATACGACCGCAGGTTTATGCATGCATTTTTAGTAACTAAGTAAGCTTCCATCAATATGTAAGGCCCCAGATTATAGGCTGAATTTTAATAAACGCTTAATTATCAGGGAAACAGGTCATCATCATTTCTAAGAGCAAAATCAGCAATGTACAGAAGTTTTTTGTTAAAAAAACAGCATTATCACTAGCTCTGGGTAATATCTTGTTTACACAAGAACAATGAATATTAATGTACATACATGTACATGTGTGTACATGCCATCATTGGGAAAATAGGGACTGCCCATGAAAAATATTTTAAGAATGCAGTGGTAGAAATCATGATGTCTGAAATGTCACAACTTTCTTGCAAATAATATGTTGCAGTTTTCTCAAGATTTGGCCAATCTGTTATTCTTGATTTGTCATCTTTCATACAAGTCAACTTAACATCAGAGTTTCGTGTTAATTTGATATGTGTACATGTATGTAGTTCTCAAGGTGTGACAAACAGGCTGGTCACAAATTAACATTCTGGTTAACTTCATGGTAATTTGATCATGTTTTTCAATTTAATGGATCATATGCGAATAGTATACATGTACATTCAAATTGCACATTTTAGAGGGTTATTCGAAGAATCATATTAAAATGTCATCTTACATATAGGTCAATTACACTTAAATATTTATTCATTTTTCTTCTTTCTTCAAACTCTTTCTCCCACTGGGATTAATTAACACTATACCATACAATAATGGGATTTTTTTTTTTAAATGTTTCCCTTTTTCTACCCGTTTCTCTCACTGATCCTCATTTATCAATTTCAATTATATGATAAAAAAAATATATATATATAGTCATCTTACTACTAAGCTCCATCTAGATAAAATTATTAAAAAGAATAACAGTGATAAAATAATTACATTAATATATGAAAGATTTTTAAAGATAATCATTTTCTTTTTGCTGAAAAAGAAAATGGATGGGTTCTGGGTTGGTTCTGTATGTGTTTATATGTATATTGTGTTTCTATCTGTTTGTGTTTATGTGTTATGTGTGTTATTGTGTTTTATATATAAAACCTTTATTCAGATGTATCTTTTATTTTGCTAAGGCAAAAAAGAAATGTCATGTATTTACGGTTTTTGATTATTTGTGTACGAATAGCTATGTAACAATGTACATTATTTTCATTCCTTTGTCATAATGATGTTTACTTCATTAGGTATAAGCACTTTATTATGTCATAATTTTTTGTATGAAAAATGTAGTCAGGATGTACATTATTTACATTAATTTAATATATTGATTATGGATGTGTATTTAAGTATGTATAACTATTTTATTTACTATGTATGAGAAAATGTATTATTATTTTCTGAATAAAGGCTAAAAAGCATTTAAAAAAAAATCTTTCCACTTAAAATCATAAAATCCTTTGCTACATGAACATTTTATATAAATATTGTTCTTTTCACATTTATATCAACCTTATAATCAACAAAAATACACAAATCTGGATTTTAATGCTCATCTTAGGTATTATAAATTAGAAGTCTTATTATCATCATAAAATTTGAGAGCTTATTCTTGCTAAAAGCACTAATATGATTATAAATAATATCTTCCCATGACAAATACTATCACTATCATTTTCAACTGGAGGTGCATTAAGAGAAAATGGGAGACGTTGCCTTGAGCAGAGTCTAGCAGAGTGCGATCGTGTTGCTCCCATAACAACAGCCACGGCGGCAGGCGAGCCCTCTGCATTATGCTCAACACACAGGTGCTTGCAATCTACCAGCAGGGCACGCATGAAACAAAAGAACGCTCCCGGCACGAGCGCTCCCGCAAGAATACCTGTGAATCGCGTTTACGAAGCACCGCGCTCGCCTGCCCAAGAGAGCGATGCATCGTCCTCGATATCAACGAGTGTGCTCGAGCAATTTTCAGACGATGGTTGCCAATTCATGCGCACTTGTCATGTGCAGCTGCTTTGGAGGCCTAATTCTAATACTGATGTCAAAAAGACTTTAAGCGATGGCTTAACTTTGTCAGTGCATTCTCCAAATCAATCAATGGACAATGCAACACCGGACGATGCGCTGATATCAAATTACAGCAGATGAACATTTCTGGATATTAGACAAATTATGAGAAATTGCGTATTTTTGATGATCGTAAAGCACTAGCCCTCTTGTACTGCCAATGCTAGATGCTGTACACTTTCAGAATGGATGGGTACACAATATTAAGTGTATTTCTTGGACGTATACAAAAAAGAAAAGAAATTGCTACAACTATTTTGGTCATGCTGTATTCACGTCATTCAAATGATAATTTACTATTAGTAATCCAAAAAGCTTAGCCCAGGTTTGTGCGAGGAGCAACAAACTAGAGTACTAGATTCAGAATGCATTCCATTAATTGAGACTGAATCACTAGATACAGGTGAATTTACTACACTAATAGGGCAAAAGTTGTCCATTACAAAAGCGGCCTATTGCTTAATCTAGAAATGTGTGATACATCGAATGCCATCCCTTATGGAACAATCACAGTGTTGCCGCAGTGTGTTCACATAGTTAACCATGTGTTCACAGTGTTGTCAGAGTGTGGCAACTATGTGTTCACAGTGTTGTCACAGTGTCGTCACCAAGAACATCCCTCGCCTACCTTTAACTTAGAGAGCAAATCCTTATGGAATAATCACAGTGTTGCCACAGTGTGTTCACATCGTTAACTATGTGTTCACAGTGTTGACACAGTGTGGCAACACTGTGTTCTTCCCACATGTTCCATAAAGGATGCCCTGATATAAGGTTATGTGGCACTCGAACTGACACAGCAATGTCTTAACAAGGTCTTCACTGCCAAGAATTATGTCAAGTTCATCACAAGGGCAGAGAAAGTTCTTCTTTTTTCTGTCCATTTATTCTGATTCACAGAATGACATCATGTATCACAACAGCCATTGTGGTAATTTATGTTGATTTCCTTCCCATGAGATTGGTCTATGACACACTGGTTTGTTTTGGAAGGGCTGAAGAGAGATAGGAGAGGAGAGTGAGTTAGCACCTTCTTCTTCTTGTCTTCCCTATCTAGTTCTTTTTTTTTCTTCTCTGAATCTTTTTTCCGCATCTTATTTATCTCATTTGCTTTTTCTCCCTTCTCTTAATTGCTCCTCCATTCTCCACCACGCCAACTCCCCCTTCCACCTTCTTCTCCTTCCCCTCTTCCCTTTCTTATTCCCCCTACTTTCTTCTGCATCTTCTTTGTCTTACTTGTTTTACTCCATTCCTACTCTAAATTCTTCTCCATTCCATGTTCCCCTTATGCCTTCTTCTTGTTGTCTTCCCTTTCTAGTTCTTCCTTTTTTTCTTCTCTGGATCTTATTTTCCAAATCTTCTTTATCTCACTTATTTTTTCTCCCTTCTCTTAATTTCTCCTCCATTCTCCTCCACCCTATTCTCCTTCTTTTCCTTATCACTCCATCTCACCATTCCATGTTCCCTTACACCTTCTTCTTGTTATCTTCCCTTTCTAGTTCTTCCCTTTTTTTCTTCTCTGGATCTTATTTTCCAAATCTTCTTTATCTCACTTATTTTTTCTCCCTTCTCTTAATTTCTCCTCCATCCTACTCCACCCTGTACTCCTTCTTTTCCTTATCACTCCATCTCTCCAAACTCATCATCTCCTTCAGAGTTGATCACCTCTCACATATCACCCTCTCTACCCTCCTGTCTGTTTTGCTAGGTCCTCTTAATGTATTCCGAGATGGTGGCTGGTGATAACACTCGCATACATACTGTGCATACACACACCTCACTCCCGCACTCCACACACTTCCTATGGCGCGGTCAACGCAAGAAGACTGGTGCAAGTTACCATCTCTGCAGTGTCTCCTCACACTGCCCGCTGGCAAACACTCCTGAGAAGGGATCGCATCTCAGTTAAAAAGCTGTGAGATGACAGCGCCTCCTGCCGGGGAGCCTCTTCTTACGTCTCAATCGTCCCGTCTTTCTTTCTCTTTTTCAAACTTTGAATCCTTTTTTGTAAGACATTACAATGTACAAATCACATTGTGTACTTCCTGGAGGAATACATAATTTGTATCATATGAACCTGACGTTTATCATTCTCCAACAGAAAATGGAATACTGCTGCAGAAATAACCTGTTGCATCAAGAGCCAGGTGATTTCTTTGATAATTCTGTGAAAATAGACTATTTTCATTATCTATGCATATTGTACCCATGTCTTTCAAACAATACGCTACTAACTTTCTACTTGTAACTCCAAAGTATGATTGAGTTTTGTCCGAAGAGCAAGAACTAATAGATTCAGAGATTCATTCTTCCTATTGAAACTGAATCACTAGACCTTTATGAATGATATCATGTGTTATAATCCAATTAGAAACAAAGTTGTGAAGCATTATGAGAACAGCTTATTGGAGAAATAATAAGTCAACAGGTTTATAAATGAAACAGCTGCATATGCCATCACAAGCATGTGTAAGAATGAAGGAGTGTTGCTACTTAAAACCAAGAAAAAGCAAAACAAATATGGGCAAATAACTATCAGAAATGTGTGACAAGGGTTTGCAATCATTAAAACAGAGGAAGCCTGGGAGGAGACTAGCACCCGGATATCTGTGCAGCTGCATTGCAGCAATAGAAACAGAATCTATGACAACGGTGATATGATGCTTTGTCAGTTTGAGGCAAGCGAAAGGGAGGAAATATGAGATATTTCTTTGAATCGAGAGTTTGACCTGTCATCCACGATTTCTAAAAGAATACTGGATGGCTATTTGCACTGATACATAGAACCCCACAGTCCCTACAAGGACTAACACATGGTGTACTGTAAAATTCATCTAACCTTTTTCCACCGGGTTTTCTTGGAACCATACTATTGTGAGCCTCATACTTTCCTTAACCCTGTACTATTTTTTAAGGCTTTTTCCACTGGCATTCTAAGCCAGGTACTTTTTCCTTAAACCTGGCTAAGAAAATCCATGATGTTCGCATTCAAAACTGTTCCCCTCCCCGCCCCCCCCCCCCCCCGACTTTCTCAACAGCTTATAAATGAATGTACGTCTTCCACATGTGCTCTTTACCACTCCGCATCAAGGTCACTCGCCCATCGTGCATTACCTGATTGGTGACTGCGTTTCCGCCTTGCGAGCATTCTATTATCCTTTTCACACTGGCAAAAATTAGCCCCGTACTATCCTAAGCCCCGTACTATCCCTCGCCCCGTACTATTTTTTGAAGCTTTTCACACTGGCATTTCTTAGCCCCGTATTATTTCTTAAACCCGACTAGCTTTTCACACTGTTCTCACTCGAAATCGTTAGCCCCGGACTTTCTCGCCCGCTTATGAATATCTATGAGTGTACGTCTTGCACATCGGCTCTTTACCACTCCGCATCAATGTCACTCGCCCGTCGGGCCTTATCTGATTGGTCTCGGCGTTTCGGCCTTGAGAGCTGACACCGCATTTCCTTAGCCCCATACTATTTTTCGTTTCTGTTCACACTGGCGCTCTTAGCCCCGGACTATTCGGCTTGGCCCTGCAATTGCGGTGTTAGCCCTGCTTTTTTGCAGGGCCAAATAATCCCGGATTGTTGGTGGGGCTAGCCTACTTTGGTAAAAACCAATGTGAACAGAAAGTGGTCTAAGCTTAGCCCCGTACTATAGGTGGGGCTAAGGCCCCCCTTAGCCCCACCTACAGTACGGGGCTAAGGGAATTTTTGCCAGTGTGAAAAGCATATATAAGCCCTGTACTATCTCTTGTTTATGTTTACATTGGAGCTCTTACTGCAGCTCCAGATTTCATAGCTTGGTACCGCAATTGCAGGGTTCATGTACTATCGGTGGGGCTAGTCCACTTTGGTGAAAACCAATGTGAACAGAAAGTGGTCCAAGCTTAGCCCTGTACTAGATACAATGTAGGTGGGGCTAAGACCTCCCCTTAGCCCCACCCATAGTATGGGGCTAAGGAAATTTTTGCCAGTGTTAAAAGGGTAATTGTAGACACTATACTCTTCACCACTAAAAACCTTGCTTCAAGGTATGTGTCACAAACAGAATGATTTGACGACATAATAAGAACGTGTTTATGACTAAACCTTGAAAGTTAAAACGGTCTGTTATGTTGTTTATGCTCACATACAACTTTATGTGCATCCTGAGGTCACATCGCGTAGAAGTGCCCCATAGGTACGCACTATCAACTTCTCTTTGACAATAGATGTGCAGTGGGAACAGGCCCAATACATGATGCACAGTACATGTACCAACCGTGACATACATGTAATGAACAAAATTGATATGTAATATTAAACTACATGTAGAATAGAAACAGAATGATGCAACGTCATGATTTGCAAACATAAAACTTAATGTCTCCTGAGCTCGAATATAACCTCTATTCTGTGACATCAATGTGCAGTGGAAACAGGCCACATGTACAGTACACGATGCACTCTACCAGCCATGACATAATGAGCACACATTTGATGTAATATCAAACTAGAATAAAAACAGAATGATTCAACGTCATGTCTTGCAAACATAAAACTTAATGCCTCCTGAGCTCATAATATCACATAATCTCTGTAGAAATGTATTGCTAACATTTCTGTGACAATTCATGTGCAGTGGGAACTGTCCCCATAAAATGTGCAGTACCAGCCATGACGTCATGAACGTGCAATTGGTATGCAATATTGCACTGGAATACAAACAGAATGATTCAACAACATACCGGGTAACAAGAAAGTGTTTATGTATACACCTTGGAACATCTTAGTTTTGTTGAATTGCTAACATGTATGTAAAACTGCATGCCTCCTGAGTTCATTATGTCATGTCCTCTCTATAGAAATGCACTGCTCCTATTATAGCGATAATCAATGTGCAGTGGTAGTATGGGAACAGGCCCCATTGTAGATGAAATACAAGCCGCAGCGGCAACACAATGAACATGTTGATTATAAATGTACTCTGGTGAATCTCAGGTATGCCGCAGCGTGACCATGTCTATGGCACTGGAGCAATCAACTTTGCCCATCTTTTCATCTGCCGCAAAGAAATCAAACTGCAACGATGTTATGACGGAGGCGTAAGGACTCCAGGAATGAAATTTGCTTCCCGGTCGCTCTGCAATGAGCTCATGTTGACATAATGGCAGAATAAAGTGTCTCGTCAGTGTTCACCTTGCTGTGTTCAGCCTCCCATCCGAAAAGTATGATTTGGAAAAAAAAACACATTTTAGACTACCAACACACTATGAAAAAGGTCTTTCGTTACATGGACAATATTTCAAAGGGTCCCGTTTAAATGTTGTCCGCATAAAAAAAGACCATGTTCATAGCGCAAGGTACATGTATTTGACAGGGATAAAAAAAATGTTCATGTGCTATTCCTGGAATAAATCGCACATTTTTGCATGGATTTCTAACATGCAAAAACAGTGCAGTAAATATGCAGATCTTCTCCCCCTCTCCCCCTTTCCTACCATCTCCAACCCTCACCACCCCCCCCCCCCCCCCCCACCAATAATTTATTTTTGTTTAATTGAATATTTTTTATTCCATTCTCTTTCATATCATTTTGTTACCACACCATTCCTACCTCCTTCTCTCTCTTATCTTCTCCTCTCTCTGATCTTTTCCTCTCCCTCTGACCTTCCCCTCCACGCTCTAATCTTCTCCCCCTCTCCCCTCGCCGCCCCCCTCCCGCCCTCCTCCATCCCCTCTCCTGTCATCTCTCCCCTCTCAAGTGGTTGAGTCACATCATCTCAGCCATCTCAAGAACCGCCGAAGCGCTCGTCGTCTTGTCTGTCGCCCTCGCTATGCGTGAGCACGCTCCTCCAATACCGGCCCTGACAACCACCCCATGCCTCCGCATAACAGCCCCCGCAGTTGCCATGCATACCGGTGACTCGGAGAGCAGGGACGACGCAAGACAGAGAGTGTTGATATCAGGCCTACGGGCAAGGAATGCGCAGCGGTACATCCATACCCCGTCGCCGACCGAGACGATTCACGTACCTTCGACGTTGTAGCCTACTTTCTTATGGTGTGATGTATGACACACTCACACACACATCCTGTTGAACTATCGGTTTACGGAGAAAGGGGTGACGGAGGGAGAGGGGGGGGGGGGGGTGTAGGGGAGGGCCAAGACTGGCCAACAGGGTAGTTACAAGCGTTCAAGGACAACGATATTGTACAAGGTGATCTACATTGTACATGGTACATTTTTGTATGGCACTGGACACATACAACAGAACATAGAGAGAAAGGGGGGAAATAATTTATTTTGGCTATTGCTTGGTTTTCAAGCTACTTTTCAAGCCCGATATTACATAATAGGTCTTGCAAGTAAAGGTGGCAAATAGATTCCACTTTCCACTAAGGTTTATGTTTTGCATTACATACCGGTAGACAAAGTTACTCTAAGCCCCATGTTTTAGGAAAATGAAGAAATATATTTGAAAAATATTAGTTCTGTTCATTTTAACAAAACTGATATCAAGTGATATATAAAATTTAAACAACATAGTCTCATCTCTATTGTTTCCCACCACCTTAATGGCACAGCTAATGCCAGTCCCAAAATGGGGCATGGATTGTAATAGTAATATCATCGTGCTTATTCACCTCCGATGTGAACGTCCCCATATTTTTGTGGATCGTGATAGGAATAATATGTATGTCGTACTTATTCACCTCCAGTGTGAATGTACCCGCATTTTGCAGATGGGATAGTAATTGCATGTACGTTGTGCTTACTTGCCTACCGTGTGAATGCACCCACATATTGCGGATTGTGATACTGATAATGTCGTGTTTATTTGCCTTCCGTGCAAAAGCACCCCCACAATACTTCCATGCGCACGTAACATAACATCGTGACATTCCTTCTCTTCCTCCCGATCACACGCTCAGCTTGGCACGGTGCCAAAACAGTCGTAGCACGCATAAAACAACCACTCTCGATGGCAACTTGTCCAGGTTAACTGCAGATGGTGTGGCATGTTTTTACAAAAAAAAGGGTTATGAATAAATTAACAAATGGGATCAATCTAAGAGCAGGTTATGTTAAACAAAGTCTCAGAAAGCTGGAAATGTTGCACTCCAAGTCTATTACAGTATATGAACATAAATTAGTCCATGCCTACAGTGTGCGTGTAATGATAATAATAATAATGAACAATTCTTGTATAGCGCATATCACAAAAAATGAATTTAAGTCTCTATGCATCCCTATACAGTATGTACCTGTATGTACATACAGTACTTTACCTGCCCGACACCTGTACTGTATGATCAAAAAAATGGTAGTAAATTGTAAGCCTACTAAAATATTAATGTGCACACATTTCAAGAGTACTACACTACAGATTGCAATATATGTATCTTGTACACAGGGTGGTCCCCAGTGTAGAAATTGTGTGGCGCAAACAGTAATTGTGAGCCACGCGATAATTTTACTGCACCAAAGTCACATCAGCACTTAATTGATTTCATATATTTTTAATATGTTGATTTATATTCATCCCACCCAGGTACCCACCCACCACCTGTATAGTGCAGTACAAATTTAGTATGAGATCTGTAACTCTACACAGCAAACATTATGCCTACATACATGTACATACTGTACAAGTACATGCGCACTACTTGTTTATTGATTTCATATATTTTGAATTACATAATTTGTATGGTGATTTATACCCATCTCACCTAACTACCCCTTTCTGATGTAGTGCTGTATTCGATAACAGATCCCTTAGAGCAAACACTATGCCAACATACATGCACACTTGCCACATATGAGCAGTACGTTCATAACAATGTTAATTAAATGTTTATGACTTGTGCATTGATTTAAAAACATCCTTCCCATCCAACATACCCTTTCTGATGTCGTGCAGTATTAACATGAAGGAACAGATCTACCACTCTCTGAGAGCAAACACTATGGCCGTGTTTATCAACTTTTCGGAAATTTAAACGCGTTTCCAAAGGCCTTTACGAACGCGTTTCCAAACGCGTTTAAAAAAACGGTGCATTTATCAACTCCAAAGGCCTTTACGAACGCAATTCCAAATGCGCTTCCAAATGCGTTTATCAACTCGATCGCCCAAGTCGAAATCCAGCCTTGTGGTTTAAACGCATTTCAAAACAGCTTTGCATTTATCTCGCTTCTTTAAACGCGTTTCTGGTTTAAATGCGTTTAGGATCGTACAAATTTGCGTGTTTCATAACAGCTTTCCAAACCCCATAATCAAAACACATTTGCGTTTATGAACTCATTTAAATGCGTTTTAAAAGAATTAAACGCGTTTGGAAACCATTATTCTACCAAAAAAAGAGTTGATAAACACGCCCCATGATACCAATGCAAATAATACTTGTCAACATGTACACCGTACATGTATCATCATTTCATCACTTTCTATTTCATATTGAATGTAAACATGTATGATTTGTACTGTACTTTGATTTATACTCTTCCCATTCAAGTACAATTTACCCTTTTCTGATGTCGTGCAGACATGAAGTAATAGATCCGCCAATCTCTGAATGCAAATACAATGCCAACATACAAGTGTACTTGCCACAGTATAACAATTTCATTTCTTTCATTTCATATTAGATGTAAAATAACTGATATTAAATGCAGAGAATGATTTTTACATTTATTTTTTCATACCCTTCTCATTCAACTTTCTGATGTCGTGCAGACATGAAGTAACAGATCCGTCACTCTGAGAACAAACACAGATGCCAACATACAAACAAGTGTACTTCTACATACATCAGCATTTCATTACTTTCATATCTTTTAGATTGTATCAAGTGTTTCTTGATTTATCTCCATTCACCCCTTTCTAATGTCGCACCGTATTCCATAACAGATCTATAACCCCCCTAGAGCAAACATTATGCCAACATACATGCACCCATCACATGAATTATATTGTCCTCATATTTCAAAACGCCACCAGAACATCACAAGGGAGGGTGAAAAAAAGCGTGATCCTGCACGAACGCAGGTAACATGATATCGCCCTCTAACATCAAGTCTAAGCTAAACAAATACTTTAGTGATCTACGATCCGTTACCAGCAAAACAATCCCAGTCGCATTCTTAGCGCCGTCTTCATCTTAGCTCATCATAAATGGTATCATGTTTAGTCTGACATAACGCTGCAATGTTCTCAAAATTCTCAAAATGTGTAGCCTATCCTCCAGGCTGTTGGTCATTTTTAATTCAAACATTAAAGATTGTCCGTCTCTTTTGCAAGCTTAAAATTTGAAATCGTCTATCACCATCATAAATTGAAGAAAGTGTGATTCAAGACCATTTCTAAGAATATAGCATGTTGCAGCTTTCTGTATATGTACAAATTTCAGCCTTTAAATTTCAAACCGACTTTTTTCATACTCGAAAAAAGTATTAGTCTTTGTTACAGTATCTATGTGGTTATTATGCATGTGTGAAATCCTAATTTTATGAGTAATTACCAAACTTTGGAGATGATTCCTTCTATAGAACAATTTTTTTTCATAATGCGTTTATTTTGATAAACAGATTAATCAATAAAGCAGATATTTCAACACAAACTGTTAAGAGCCTGAGGTAAAGACTATTAATCAGACGTTATTTACGTGCATTATTTGAATTTTACACTACGTATCAGTTTCAAATTATGAATATACAGCTTGCTAACATTTCTCTATATGTTTTGCCAATGTTTCGATGGTTTTGTGGTGATCTGAAAAAGGGACGGGCTGTCTTTAATCTTCAATGAACGGGTCTGGCTGCAGTAGACTACTCATTCTCAATTGTTTTTTCTCCAGCGGAGGGAGAAAAAAAGAGAATGAAGGAGTGACTAGTCTTGTGAGTATTAGACTCTATTTTGCTTTGATTTGTTTCATTTGATTGCAGTGTAGTTTGATTTAAAAATGTCCACAAGCCTGGAAACCAGGCTAGAATTTGTTCTGTATGACCCTAGCCTATCAGGTGATGAGTGCTAGCTTGACTGATTAAAGGGTAAGTCCACCCAACGTTAAGTTGGTTTTCATGAAAGTAAAACATGTGAAAGAAACATATTAGTGAAGATTTGATGGCAATCCATTCACAGATAAAAAAGTTATGATTTTTTCAAGTTTTAATTTTTTGACGTCACATGCGAGTTGCTTTCCAATATATTCTGCATCATTCTTTTTAAATATCCATTTTCTCAAAGGAACATGCATCATTTCACCTGTGAAGTTGATGTATGTATGAATGTTCTTAGTACACACATACCTCTATGAAAAAGATTTATTCTTTCATCACCAAGAAAAAGAGCAACTTACGGAATCATTCAGCACACAACATATGGGAGAGCAACTCGCATGTAAAATCAAAACTTTAAAAAGTCATTGAAAACTTTCTTATCCTTTGATGGATTTTTGTCAAGCCTTCACTCATCATTTCATGATTCCGGTTTTATCAAAACTAATTCAACTTCAGGGAGGACTTTCCCTTCAATAGGTCTATACACCCTAGATTCAAATGTCCTTCTGTATCAATGGGAACACACCTTCTTCTTAGAGACGGGTCGATCTGTCAACAGAAAAACATATTAAAAAAATGTACACGTAGATAAAATTTTAACCCAGGAATGAATAGAGCACAAAATCACTACAAACAAGAAAAGAGAACAGATGTGAAGCAGAAAAATCCTGCAAGGGAATAATATATACAACATCACATCAGGCTTGAGAAGCAGCCTCTGTCAGCAAACAAACGTTTCCATGTTTTTCCCGTGGGTCACGTCCGTAACCTTATATTCTTTTTGTGGAGATGCCATGACTACGATGCATGTCTTTTGTGGAAGTAATGTGGAAGCATTGAAACACATCTTCACCGATTCGCGCTGACTTCCACAGTCATACAGTACCAGCAGAGGTGCTGAAAGCATACTGGATAACCTTTCCAATTCTGAAAACAACCCAAGGTGATTAAACTGACTCTAGTCTAGAGGCAATAGGGAGGGGATTTCCCTGAAATTGAAAGCCATAATTTCACACATGTTGCACTCATTACTGACAGTGTTGTTATTATCCACAGACATTGTTTGCCCAGCCTCTCTGTACAATCAAATGCAATGTTAACCTGTCCTTTACTGAGCCGTATACAATATGCACACTGTTTTTTTTTTTTCACTCGGATGCTATGTAGCACTACTCCCATACAATCTCCTGTTCGGACAATAGACAACAGGCTATGAATACACTTCAAAATACATTAAAAATACAAAATAAAGCCACATACTGTTCCTTTGGTTGCGGAAATTTTGTGGTAAATTTGGACATCCTAACTACTAGTAGACTGGGGTTCACAAAGCCAGACAATCTAACCGTGAGCAAAATGGGAGCAGTGCCCGCATCGCGCGCTGAGAGGGACAATACAACTATGAATGTAGACTTTGGTTGGTGCGCTTTGAACGTAAACAAGGATAGTTTTTTTTACTTTTCCTGACAATGTTTGTGAAACCATGACCTTGAGATTTCATGCACGTTATACTTGGGGTAAATTGCAGATTCCTGCTCAGTTTCATGACTTTTGCAAATGGGACACCCTGTCTTTCTATGGCCCGTCCCTTTTACAAACATCTGCAAACTTCATGAAAGTTTGCACGTATTTAGCACGTATCTTTGGGATACCAACTGTGAAATTTGAAGGTCAGAGGTACTATAACTATATAATTATATAACTATATACTATAATCTAACTACTGGTAGTTTTCAATGAGATTTGATTATTTTTGTGGTACAAAAAAAGAAAGCTCGATCAATTATCAAAGATTATTTCCTCTGAGTATAATTAGGTCTGCGAAAGGGACGGGCTACCTTTAAGATAACTATCCTCATGGAATATGACGCATAACATGGCTCTGGTTAAATGTTTCATAACAGAAAAAAAAATTTGTTTGCTCTTGCAATCATACCCCCTTTTTCAAAGCTGATGCAGGCTACTCACATGTAGGAATGTATTCAAAACCAATATTTGCCATGTAGAATCAATGTTTTGAATAAAAAAAAAATGTTGGATCACATATCATTTATACACATGTATGAATGCACCTTAATCTTCCTAATCACCTTTTCCATAATGCTGATTCTGACTTACAAGCTTGGATGTAAACACAACCATACATGTAGTTAACAAGCTGAGGTACTTCCTAGTTTATCTTAATCAGCGTTTTACGATTAAAGAGAATTCTGGATCAGAAGCTTGGATGTAAACACACAGGTCTCTGGTTGACAAGTTGAGGCACTTCTTTCTACAGTACTTTATTTTGAATCAGCATTTTAAATAATGAAAACTATGTTTCACACATGATTTATACTGTATGCACCTAAATCTTGCGAATCATGTTTTACAAATGCCAATCCTGGCTTCGATGTCTGGGTTTTAGTTTGTGAAACAGCATTTAGAATGAGAAAAAGACGACATTTGAAAAAATCCATCCACTGACATGTTCATGTAAATCTCAATGATAACTTTTGACGGATTAAATTGATTCTGGATAAGAAGCTTCGGTGTAAACAGAACACTGGTTGACAAGTTAAGGAACTTCCTACTCTATGTTGAATCAGGAAAATTTTGTTTTTTTAATGATTTATGCATAATAAAATATATGTCCCTGAATCTCCCGAATCACGTTTTACATTCGGCAATCCTGGCTTAAAAGTCTGGATTTTAACAGGTGCATCAGTGTTTTCAATCAGAAAAAAAAACCTTTGTATAAATGCACCTACCGGTACATGTAAATCTCACCAATCACGTTTTCAAGTTAATCTGATTCTGGATCAGAAGTCTGGGTGTGAACTCACCCATGCTTGACACTCTGAAGGCACTTCCTGATCACCTGCCTTCCCGGGATACCCAAGAATCTCCCAAGATGCTCCCCCAGAGACCGGGCCACAAACACTTCAAACCATGCCAGGCAGCATGAGACATCTTCATTGTATTCTGAGCATTTCATCTCACTTATTAAAGGCAGGGAGACCGTTTTGCAGGTCAAGAAAATAAAATGTTGTATTAACCACAGCAAATGGGAGAAGATACTGATATCAGAACTTTCCTCCAGATAAGAGAACTGGAAACTGGCTTAAAGAGAGGGTGTCCTTTTTGAAGGTCCAAAAAATGATATTTGGTAAAAAAAAAAACACAGATAATGGCAGAATATACTGATATCAGAACTTCCCTCTCGATAATAGAACTGGTAGACAGGGTGTCCCATTAGCAGGTCAAAAAAATAAAATTTTGTAAAAAAACATAGAAAATGGAAGAAGGTACATCACAACTCCCCTCCCGATATCAGAACTAGAAACTGACTTAAAGACAGGGTGTCCCTTTTGCTGGTCAAAAAATAACATTTTGTATAAACCATAGAAAATGGGAGAATACATGTTTGCCAGTATCAGAACTTCCCTCCCCAAAAAAGAACTGGAAACTTAAAGATAGGGTGTAAAAAAAACATTGAAAATATCCAAGAAGGCACTGTATTAGAACTTCCCTCTCAATAATAGAACTGGAAACTGGAAAATTAGCTTTTGAGGAGGTTTTGGGCAGGTTGTCCGAAACCTCACTGATTCTTGTAGCCAAGAGACCAAAGACTGCTGTTCGCTACATGGTCCACACCACTGGGTGTGTGTTCAATCGGAGCGACTGCTGATTCCTGCCGAGTTTCACCCTTTTGCAAATGGGACACCCTGTCTTATATGAATGAATGAAGCTAGTTTACAAATTAGCTCGCTATTTGGCCATCACGCCTAAGATTTCTTGGGAAAATTTCTCAACCAAATACACGTAGCTACTGTATGTATGTACATGTAGCTATTTTGCCTGATCTGGCTAATGAAGACGCAAATAGCTAGCAATGTATTTTGTGATTTAGATAGCTACACCAATCACGAAATACAAACAATGTACACTAACAGCTCATAGGAATTGGCATAAGGAAAGAAAAAGTGAAGAAAGGGAAGGAGCCTTAGTTTTAAACCGCGGTATATTTTGTCCAGTTCAGCATGAAACAATGTATTTTAGGCTAAAGCATATTTTTCATGCTGAACTGGACAAAATATGCTGCGGTTTAAAACTGCAGCTCCATCCCTTTCTTCCCTTTCCCTTCCCTATGCCAATGCCTTTGAGCTGTAGTGTATATGTATTTTTTAGGTAGATTTTTTGCCTGATCTGGCTAATGAAGACGCAAATAGCTAGCAATGTATTTCGTGATCTGGATAGCTACATCTACTGGTAGCTATATTCGCCACATCGAGCTAATGAAGACGCCCAAACTGAGAGTGTGAACACAGTCAAGCCAGCCAGTCTGGCTGTCTGACTGCCCTATTACAGATAACAAGGACAGGCACTTTGGCTGGAATGAGTGATGACTTTGAGAAACCAGCACTAGCTAGCTAGCGCTAGGGCAGGTGGTGTTCAGTGGGCAAAGCAGCCGCTAAGTAACGCCGCTAATGACACAGATTATGCAGGGGAAAGAGCTCACAGCTGAAATGTGATATCAGAGGCAATTAAGAAAGCATGACAAGTACACAGAGTCCGTTAAGTATATCTACATGAAGGCTGATGATTTGGATAATAACATCATTTAGATGGTGCACATATGAACTGGCTCCTGTCCATGTCCATGTACAGGGTGAGCACGTACAGTACACTGTACCATTAAAGGGAATATACTGTACTGGGAAGACGACAAAGCCTACAAAATGTGACCATGAGCCATCTTCTTGCCAATGGTCTTAAATTCATGTAATGTCCATTTTAGAAACTTGTTGAAAGTGATTTGCTCTCAAATGATCCACATTTGGAGTAATTAGTGATTTAATAATTTAATTTAATAATTTATTACTTCAAATGTAGATCATTTCAGAGCAAATAACTTTCAGCAAGTTCCTAAAATGGAAAATACATGAATTTGAGACCATTGGCAAGAAGATTGCTCATGATCTCCTTTTGAAGGCCTTTTGTCTTCCCAGTACAGTATGTATGCCCTTTAATTACAGTATGATCTCACTATGATACAGTTTAAAAGTACAAAACGTAAACAACTTGTCATTGTTACGTTATATTTTAGTAGTTCTTTGATGTTTCACTGACCTGCGTCCATTCATGTTCCGTTATATCATTATTATTCTGTAAAGTACATGAAGGCTAACAACGTGCATAAAAAATGATGTGTATGATGCATGTACTGTACAATGTACTTCACAATGAAGGCTACTGTGCATTCATGTACTGTGTGTTGGTTCAATACTGTAAAACCCTTTTCTCACTGGGTTTTCTTAGCCCCGTAATATCCTAAGCCGCAGACTATTTTTTTGAAGCTTTTCACACTGGCATTTCTTAGCCCCGTACTATTTCTTAAACCCGACTAAGGAAATCCACGCTGTTCCAACTCGAAATCTTTAGCCCCGGACTTTCTCGACAGCTTATGAATATTTATGAGTGTACGTCTTGCACATGGGCTCTTAACCACTCCGCATCAAGGTTACTCGCCCGTCGGGCATTATCTGATTGGTCTTGGCATCTCGGCCTTTAGAGCTAACACTGCATTTCCATAGCCCCAGACTATTTTTCGTTTCTGTTCTCACTGGCGCTCTTAGCCCCGGACTATTTGGCTTGGCCCTGCAATTGCGGGGTTAGCCCTGCTTTTTTGCAGGGCCAAATAATCACGGATTATTGGTGGGGCTAGCCCACTTTGGTAAAAACAAGTGAGAACAGAAACAGTTTAAGCTTAGCCCCGTACTATAGGTGGGGCTAAGACCCCCCCCCCCCCCCCCCCCCCCTTTGCCCCACACATAGTACGGGGCTAAGGAAATTTTTGCCAGTGAAAAAAGCATATATGTGCTCTTACATTGATATAGTGCAGTACAATGAAAGAACTTTACGATGTGGTCTGTGTTTACAGTAGTACCATGCTACTGTAGTTCTTTGTTATGTTTCACTGATGTGTACTATCTATCATTATTCTGATTATCACAAGTGAAAGGAACCTCTCATCTGTGTCTGGCCCAATCCATCTGTGCCTCGTAGGGTAACTACGGTGATGGCGCATTTACAAATGCTTTATTTTATTACAATAATCATCTGCAATGAAATGGAACAGGGATGCAGTCACTCAGATTTTAACTGGCGATACATTTTGTCCAGTTCAGCATGAAACATGATGCAAATTTAATTTTACGCTAAAGCATTGTGTATATTGCTGAACTGGACAAAATATACTGTGGTTTAAAACTGAGGCCCCTTCCCTTTCCCTTTCCCTATGCCAATTCCTTTGAGCTGTAGTGTACACAAATGTAGTATGGAGCTAGAAAATAAACATGATACAATCTTTGCTGTTTCTCTCTGTGGAGAGATTGATCAATTAATCTTATTTCTGCAGAGAGTAATGGTATTCACTGGCATCCAAGCATCTTCATTTAACAGTACTACTCTCACAGCAAAGACAGGCTTAGTCTAGATCATCGAGACCTACATGTAAGTAGGGGTTAGTCATGGTAAAGACAACATAACTCACAAGCACTGGAGTGCCATTGCGTCGTGACAATTTGTTTTCAAGGGAATATACTGTACTGGGAAGACAAAATGCCTTCAAAAGGGTAATCATAAACAATCTTCTTACCGATGGTCTCATGTATTGTCCATTGTAGAAACTTGCTGAAAGTTACTTGCTCTCAAATGATTCACAGTTGCAGTAATTAGTGACTAAATCACAAATACTCAAAATGTTCGGCCCGAACACTGAGGTAAGAACACTGGTAAGAAGATTGCTCATGATCACCCTTTTGAAGGCTTTTTGTCTTCCCAGTACAGTATATTCCATTTAAGGATACTACAAAAGAATCATCTCAAAATCATACAATCATTGAAATTAAACAAAATCAATATAACGTAATTACAGCAATTAAAATAAAAATTCAGGCGTGAAGAACACAACCATTAGG
>OZ022597.1:13777964-13905464 GCA_963669155.1 Arbacia lixula
GGAAGTTGAAATATGAAGGCACCAACACCGCATACCACGCGAATACCGGTATCGTAAAGTGCACCCTTACCCCTACAGCTTGGTAAATGAATTATGAAAATGGTGGAAGCCTGGTCAGGAACAGAATGAGGGTTTGTGATGTGATGCTTCCAACAGTGGTGTCATTTGTGCCTTGTGCTCTATCAAATAAGTCTTTAAAGGGATAGTTCACCCTGAAGTTTGTTTTGTTTCAGTGAAAGCAGACATATATGTACATGTAGTATGTATGAAAGAAAAATATTAGTGAAAGTTTGATGAACATCCGTCAAACGATAAGAAAGTTATGATCTTTTAAAGTTTTGATTTTGTGATGTCACGTGCCAGGTGCTCTTCCATACATATATGTTGTGTACAATTTTTTCAGCTACATAATGTACATGAAGGCATTTTTTTAGCAATCAGTGCTTACTGGGCTACATGCATCTAGGTTTTTAGGAATATATGGCCCCTGGTCACACCATCATGTCCTTTCTTACTCAATGTGCAATGGACAATGTACATAATGATACCCTCATTATGTCACCAAAATTCCCCCTATGTCACAAAATGGCTTTGTGACAAGACTACTGGAACACAATACTGTACACAAACAGGGCTATTCACTTGTTGAACAGGGTGCTAGCAGAGGGCTTAGCTTTATTGTGAAGGGCAGCTTCACCCCCCTCACCCTCTTATGCCCCCTGTGATGAATAGGGGCTATTATGTAATCGTGGTCCCCCAAAATAATGTGCAGTATGGCCTCAATGAGAAAGCTTAATGGGGGCCCAAGCCTTCTTTACATATAGTGCCACTGGGCCATTGTTGACCCATTATGAATCCAACATTTTATTCACACACTATTTTTACTTATTGTCCCATATATACCACCTACTGTATCTGCAAGATAGATAAAGGTAATATACTGTACTGGGAAGACAAAAAGGCCTTCAAAAGGGTGATTGCCAGGCAACATTCTTGTCAATGGTCTTAAATTCATGTATTGTCAGTTTTAGAAACTTTACTGAAAGTTATATGCCCTCAAATGATCCAAACATTTTGAGGATTTGTAATTTTATCAGAAATTACTCCAAATGTGGATCATCTGAAGGTAAATCATTTTCAGCAAATTCCTCAAATGGACAATACAAACATGTACATGAATTTAGAGCATGGCAAGAAGATTACTCACGATCACCTTTTAGAAGGCTTTTTGTCTTCCCAGTACAGTATGTTTCCCTATAAACGCAACATTTGCAGCAATTTTGGCAATGCATCTCCGATAACTGCGTACATACAATGGGAATCACTCAAATAATGTGGTATTTTCTTCTTCCTTTTTCCGCTTAATTTGCGCATTGAGACCTAGAAAAAATATGGAAATATTGCTGTTTGAAAAAAAATCATAAACTGCATCCACAGAAAGCGAATATGTTGGGCCTCTTGCATCATGCTCTGGTTCGCTAATCACACCGCTCCTATGGCTTAGCGGAACATGTCACCAGCACGTGTTTACTCTACCTAGGGATGTTGAGAAAGTCAAGCTGTCCACAAAACGCAATATTACAGCTTTTTCAATGTGGTATTTGTAGAGGCTCGGTGGGAACATTGCATGCAATGGTAATAATAACGGTATTATCATGATAATCTTGGGCTTTTGAGAAAGGGTAGGCTAAAACATCAAGATGCAATATACAAGAGGAATTAGCCTACAATACAGTACATATTGTTTTCTTCAGCTATTGTTAGCCACATACTACGTGCAGAAGTGGCTCGAATTCTCCTACCCATTGTACAATTAGTATACGGTCAATATGCTCAGCTAAATGAGGTAACAACAATCGATGCACAACTCCTTCAGTCTTTTAACCCTCGGCAAACACGCCAAAGCTAAGAGACCATTGATTTAGAACACAGTGAACCAGTCCAGGCATTGAGAGGGTTCATTTTGATGGTCACTTAATCCCCTGGGTAACAAAACTTAGAGACCATTGATTGTCAGTAACACAGTGAATGAGGACATAGTATTGAGAGAGTTAATCAGTCTTTAGACAGAGGAAGGAAGCAGTCAGTGTGTTGAAGAGCTCATTGATGTGTGTCAGGTTTGATCCAGGGTAAGTAAAGAAGGATTAAAATACGGTTTCACAAATCAATTCTGTCCATGTCCCCTTGAAAAGAAAGGTAAAGAGGCTCAAAATTGATAAACAGACAGCGAAAAACCTTGTACGATGTATGGACAGTCTTGCCCCATATGGAAATAGAGGGTCTCTATGTACTCTCTCCAGTGTTTGATACAAACATCCTGTTCAAACTTTTAGGCCCCCTCCCCCCCCCCCCCCAAAAAAAAAGGTGTGATTCTATATTTGTCTGAAAAAATCACAATAAGTTTGGGAGGAAAGTTTGGTCTTTGGTACTAAACATTCATCTCCCTTCTCCCTCCTAGACCTCTGACCATGAATAGAGCTCATTTTATCCCGATGCCACCCTCCACCCCATCCCCTCCTCACCCCTCCCCTCCTCTCCCCCTCCCCTCCTCTCCCCTCCCCCTTCCCCACTATCCATTCAGCATCACTGCTCTTTCAGTCTTTTATTACATGTCTCTATTTCCTCCCATTGCCCTCCCCCCCACCAATTACCATCTACCCAGTATCACTACTCTTTCTATTGTCAAGATCTCTCCCCATCCTATCGGCCCCCCCCCCCCCAAGCTCCCTCGACATGTACCTCCTCCCCACTATCCATCTATTGTAGCATATAGCACCTTTTCTCTCCTCCATTGCCCCCCACACTCTCATCCAGCATCATTGCTTGCTGAGCCTTTGAAGAACGGGAGGCCTGAATGGACAGTATATAACAGGCCTCAAATCTCTCTCCCCCTCCCATCACCCCTCGCCCCCCCCCCCCCCCCCCCCCCAATCCAGCATCATTGCTTGTTGAGCCAATGAAGAACGGGAGGCCCTGAATGGACAGTATATAACAGGCCTCAAATCTCTCTCCCCCATCCATCACCCCCTCCCCCCCCCCCCCCCCCCCCCCTCAATCCAGCATCATTGCTTGTTGAGCCAATGAAGAACGGGAGGCCCTGAATGGACAGTAAAGGACCTTGGGAAGTCCGCATGATGAAGCACTCTTCAACAGGCGAAATAATTCTGGATTGGCAGGCATGCATGCAGTGCTCAACCGAATACAACTCCAGGGGCAGCACAAGGCTGGAATGTTCTCTCCTGCTTGCTGTGCAGCTCCCGACCTGTCCGCATCGTCTTAAAGGTGACAATAAAATCGCTACAGGTGCATACACATACATGATGAGCGGATGATTACCGTAAGGCCCCACAATGCAACAGGGAGCCTCTGTGATTTAAAGGGCATATGTACTGTACTGGGAAGGCCAAAAAGCCTTCAAAATGTAATTGTTAGCAATCTTCTTGCCAATGGTCTTAAATTCATGTATTGACCATTTTAGAAGCTTGCTGAAGGTTATTTGCCCGAAAATGATCCACATATGGAGTAATTAATTATTAATAATTAAATCTTCAAAATGTTCGGCCCCGAACATTTTGATGATTTGTTATTTAATCACTCATTACTCAAAATGTAGATCATTTGAGGTCAAATAACTTTCAGCAAGCTTCTAAAATAGACAATACATGAATTTAAGACCATTGGCAAGAAGATTGCTAACAAATACATTTTGAAGGCTTTTTTGCCTTCCCAGTACAGTATATGCCCTTTAAACTCATTTTCAAGCCAGGGGCATGCTGCATAATAGGTTTCCAATATTGTAACTTACCTTCAATGGTACCTATCGATGCAACAAACTAATGAGCTCTCATTATTTTTGCACCTGTTGCCATGCTAGTTACCATTGATGGTAAGTTACAAATAATTGAAAACCTACATGTGAAATGGACCCCACTATTTTTAAAGTAAAAAATATTACGATAAAAGAACAAGAGTCAAGAACAACAAAACACTTAACAGTGCAGGACAATACAATGCCAAGGAGTCCAATGCAAAATACTGCAGTTAAAGCTCAGTAATATATATTCCTGAAGTAGCTAGTTTTTACAGGTGTTTCTAAAAATATTTGATTGTGAATTGTTGCACTGTACATGTACGTTGAAAATAAGTGAGTTCAAAGTAATAAGCCCTCGGTACCTATTAATGATAGATAAATCTGCTCAGGTTTGCAACCTGAAGGAATCAGCTCTGATAGACAGAGTGCAGTCCTCTCCCCAGAGATGGTTATTGATCACTGGGTTCGCAGCATTGACAGGTCCAATAGAAGTAAACAAGAGCAGCTTTCTGTTTACCCCCAAGATTGGCTGCCTATCTGACAGCGTGCTGCATTCATCACAGAAGAACCAGTATAAAAGAGCTATTGCATTTCCACTTTTCGATGGCCATTTGTATGCTGGTCTAAGTTTATATTGTTGGTATGTTGTTGGTTCGGATGGACCATTTGAACTGTAAATCATTCTACAGACTATATCTTGTTGTTTCCAAGGTTTTGGAGTGGACTTCACATCACAAATAATGTTTGTAGGAGACAATAGATTGCCAAAATCATTATATTTGATTGTTGTTGGTTTTCCTTCTTTTTTTTTTTTAACTTTTGGAGGTGTGGGTGTGTGAGGTGTGGGGGTGTGGAGGGTGGGGTGTGTGGGGATGTGGGGGTGTGGAGGGGGGGCATTTCGTTCTCCTTGGAGTCATCATTCTCCAATGGGCTAGATGTTCAGCCTCCTGTCTGGGTAGCCTAGTTACTAGGCTGTGAGGTACATGGAAACTACCCAGTCTGATAACAACTGTGTCTGGTAATAGAGACCATGCCCTCATTCCCATGTTTTGTTCCTTCTCCTTTCATGTAAGGGTAATCCCACATCATTCTGGACTTGGCCTTCCCACATTTTTGATTTTTTTGTGGCCATTATGTGTGTTAAGTTTGGCTGCAGTGTTTAAAACAGTAATGACTGTGTGTGTGTGTCACAGTGGACACGCTCCACACACATTTTTTCACAAGACCTAGAACAGATCAAAACCACAACTGCCTGTGCAATGCATAGTTTCTTGGAAACAAAGCATTCTGCATGAAACAAATTATAGTGAATGAATGACACACTTGAACAGTGAACTGTAGTGTGCAATGTACTGGCATCCCAACTACATGTACACTAGTACTGCCCCTGTATTAGCTGTAGGGGAATTTATACTTCATACTGTAGGACATATATTTTTAGTATGTTATGTGTACACATGATTTATAGCCAAACTACGACAGTGTGTTGTATTAATTACCATAAATAATCATGTACATGTGTATATGTGTGTAATACATGTTTATCATGTATGTACATGTACATCATAATGAATTATATGACACATAGATAGATCCCTGTCATTTGATTGGTTGCTTGATATCGATCATTCAGTCCATTTACAATGACGTCATCAAGTATGCAATTTTAGATCCATTCGTCGTGCAATTTTAGATCCATACGATATTGTCCATTGCACACTGAGCGCGCTTTCCTCCACTAACCGCACGTCCCCCAAATTTTGCCCCTCACTGCACGCGAGGGGTAAATTTAGGGGAAGCGCAATCAGCAGAGAAAAGCGTTCAGTGGGTGGAGTGCGAGCAGTAAGTGGAGCGCAGTGTTTGTGGAGGAAAACAAAATCCAAAAGGCCAGCTCTGACACGGTGCACCGTGAATCAGGTCAATCAACAAACGTAAACATGGCTGAGTTTGTTTTGATCTGCTGTAGGTGTCAAATAAAACAAATTTATACATGTAATGAATGTTTTTTTCATTCGTGCAATGGACGGAATATTTCATTCGGTGAAAGATGAAAAGATCCATTCAACAAGGCAAAGATCCATTCAACTCAGCTATGCCTTGTTGAATGGATCTTCTGATCTTTCACCTCATGAAATATTCTGTCTATTGCACTCATAAACATTAATTATTTGTATAATATTCACCACTTTACCTTGGAATATCAATGCATTTGATAAGCTTCACATTCGGCACCATTTATTATACACACAATAATTGTACACAGCAGCATGTGAAAGATGCATGTAATTGGCTGTGAAACGGTTATTAGACAATCTATCATCTCCAGTTTATTTTGTGTTTCTGTAATGAAAATGGAGTTACAAATCACACACACACACAATTCTTCATCCCTCCCCCCCCCCCCTCTCTCTCTCTTTCTCTCTCTCTCTCTCTCTCTCTCTGTCTGTCTGTCTGTCTCTATCTCTCCTCTCTCTCTCTCTCTCTCTCTCTCTCTCTCTCTCTCTCTCTCTCTCTCTCTCTCTCTCTCTATGTCTGCCTGTCTCATTCACCACAAGCACCCACCACTCACTCTACATTTTGCTGTTACATGTTTATCTGTTATATGGATAACAACATACCTGTAACACTGTGTCAACTCAAGATTTTTAGTGTAGAAGTACTGTAGTTCACTAATTGAACTTGCTTGAATAACACAGTGAATCTAGTCTGGAATGGTGAATGAGTCACAACATGTAAAGTGTAGAGCAAATTGACATGAGGATGTCATCTCATTAGCCCAGTACAAGCATGACATTAGCAAACTGACCCCAAAGATAAGCCTTAAATTCGCCAAAACAGTCATCCATCCTAATTCTAATCGCCTTTGCTCTAGATCTAATTGTACGTGTGATCCGTTATCTTTACCTGTGGTCGCTGTATGAGCGCCGGCAGAGATGTCCTGCGGGTTTTGTGGCTGTGGCTGGCTACGGAGCTCTGAGATGATGTGCGCCGACGCCGCAGGACTGGGATCTTGCCATCGTGGGCAAACTGCGCTACGATGGAGCTGCGTCGGAATAGATGGGCCTCGGTATACTTGGAGAGAACACATCCCGCAATCCCACAGAAATAAGCAAAATAAGGTCTCATCCACATTGGTAATCCATGGAGGGTTGAGCCGCTCAGGAACCGCATAAAACTCAAAAAGCTTATCACGAGAGCACTTTGTGGGGTCGAGAGTGTCGACGTCATGCTGACGAGGGATGCTGAGGCCAGCACGCAAGCCACTACCCACGGGCTGAAGAGGTTCGAAGCCCCGAAACAAATCTGGCCGAATATTTCACCCACATAACATGCCATGAAGAAAACGTAGACATTATTCCCAGTCCAGGTTTTCCGTAGATAGATTGCAAGCCAGTAAAATGCGCAAATGACACTAAACATGGGGGCAAACAGCCCGCATAAAGTGTGTAACGCAGAGATGAACGAGTCTTGTAGGACGTACATTAGCAGCGCTATCGCCGCTACCCCAGCTGCTAACGTCGACCGACTCTCCGCGCCGATATTTTTCATGTTTTTGAGCCCAAACCAGGCGAGGTAAGGGTTATAATTCCTCCTCTCCATCGCGGATGCTGTACCGGCAATAAATCCGTTATTATCCGAGTTGTCCAGGTTTAAATATCCCTTGTTAAGTCCATATCGAGCAGAAGGTCTTCTCTCTTCCATCTTTTCTCTGCGGTCTACGTTGCCATATCTGCAGTAGCGCTGCACGTTGCATATGCAGCATCCCTGCGCTTACATACACAGAACTAGCCTGATGGACAATACAGATATCGTGGGTTGCGAGTTGACGTGTGCGTGTATAGCATACCGGCAGTGGTACGAACTACGATGAAGTGGTTTGTAGCAGGTGCATACGTCGTGTACAGAGCATGCCTTCAAATAACGACCCCCTGAACGAATGTGGGTTTATCGGACTCAGTATGTTTATGACAATCGATATACTTTCCCTTCTAAGATTTCATATCTGAATCCACTTTATTTACGATGCATACGATTACTGTCTTATCCATGAGCTAAGATTCTTTTCCCGACGCTGTTATGGTAAACACAACGAGATCGCGTCTGGTTTTGCATAAATCATTCTCTTCAAGTGCGAGATTATATTTTGTTTTGATCCGAGAGTAAAATGAAGTTCGGAGGATTGAAGATAACAGAAGAAGGAGGAGAACAAACAAATGAAGGAAAACAAAAGGATAAGGCTCCATGGGTGAGCGAAAGAAGAGAGAAGAGGAAGGAGGAAAAGAAAGAAAAAAAAAACACGACCGGGAAAAGAGGAGAAGAAAATGGGGAAAAGGAATACGAATTATAAAGGTGAAATAAACTTGCATTCGACCATTGTTATCACGCCATCACCGTGCAGCATAAACAATAGCATTATGTTAACATTTTGAAGTTTATTTATTCCATATTCTGCATCAAGACATCATTTTGATTAAGTGAATCAATTTAAAATGTAAAGAAACTGCGCAGTAAGTGTCGCAGTATATAGATGACATTCATGATCACGTTATGTTGATTGTAATTAATATCATCCATTCGCACATTTAAGTAGCCATAAACCTATTTATACGTACGATAGAAATGAATCATCGTTCACGCTGTAAACCTGAACATGTACTTTGTGTAAATCTTCTGAATCTACAGCTTATATGCTGTTGCTACTATTATTATCTTATTTTAATACAAAACACCAATGTCCTATTCAATAGTTTATATAATAACAAATCTTGAAATACCGATATTTTTGTCCCTATTCCCACATGAACACGGACACATATGCTATTCACGAGATACCTGAGCAGTTCCATTCGAGTCGTTGCTGTCTTTCTTGTTGATGTTGTTATTGTTGCTGCTGCTGTTCTTGTTGTTGTTGTAGTTTGTGAGGGTATGTGATACGCGATGTGCGGTATTCGATGAAAGCGAATAAAGTTTTGTCTTAACTTTCCATAACTGTGATTGACCGATTGGAACAATGTTTTTTTTTTTTATATAATTATCATTTAAGTCAGTTTTCAGAATACCCATTTTTATTGACTATGTAGCTAAGATAATTTTTGACTTAGGTTTCTTTTAGAACACCACCGCTGAAGACGAACTCTAAGTCTTACTCTAAAGTTGCGAATTTTCCCCTACAATGCATTACTTTGATTGGCCTTTGGTATTTGTTCACTTAAGTCAGTTACATCATACATCATGTCTTATTTAAGACAGTTTTTGATTTATGTTTCTTTTCTGCCAGAAGCATCGTCAATTAGTAATGACACTGCGATAGCAGCTGCTATAGTGGATTGACAGGTGTGATATACAATGATCATTGTCGTGCTCTGAATTAATTATCTGATAGACACACACTTTTAGGTAAAAATTTGGTTAATAACAAGAATAATGATTTATTAAATGTCACGAAGCAGCTGCTTTGAAGAAAAACAAATGACATGTTCATTGAGTTATAATCTGTTTGTTAATTATTTTTCAATAGTGTCGAAAGTTGTTGCTAACACCTGGTAGTTATTGTTATTTTGTTTTACTCCATCACATTCTGTCTTTGTGTCATTTATCATAAAAAGATAATAAGTAATGTTCCCTGTGACATATCACGTGACACGAAGCCGTCGCTTCTTCGCTTCACCTGCTTCCACATCCACCAATATCTCCGGGTCTACGTGCTTTTAGATAGGATGTTTGATCATGATACGGTTACAAAATCCAGCAAATTACCTCGATGATATTTGAGACGTTGCTAGGCAACGCAAAGATGAATTAGCTCGGAGAAAGTGCCGTATTCTCTGAATTATAAAGCATCGTCGCATCCATGCCTACGGCATGTGTCAAATTCGACGAGCTTTTTAATCTTAAGAGGATGATTTGTGTGAGCTTGACGGTTTCTTCTTCTTTCCACACAGCTATATCCATGCGGCCTATTCCGTAAGCGCGATGTTGTCTCATTTCTGTCTCAATTTGATGGATTCATTCATTGATTGTGACTAAACTATACAATATAGTTGGCTTAATACAATGTAATAACTACTATGATAGGCCTACATACACAGTCAAACAAATATAACGACAAATACGTATACTGAATGAATGAATTAATCTTAAAGATAATAAATTTTAAAATTACATTTTAAAAACCGGTCACTATACCTACCGTAATACAAACAACAATACTTCTTGTCACTTTAAAAGTGTATACCTCGCATACTTAATGCATACTAGTATTCTATGTTGGATCAAACATTTGGTTCTCTACAGTGATTGGTTTAAAAAGCGTTCAAGTGATTATATGTATTTTCAATTACATGTACAATGTATTTCACAAAGTTGGTATGTTTGACCATTCGTGGTATTATTTGGAAAAACACGTCAATGTATATAACGATATCATAATGTTTATTATCTTTTTGGATTACTGTAAATTGCATTAACACCTGGGAACAGAGCTATTTTTGCACCTGTTTGTTTTACATCTTGGTAAAGAAAATAGTTTACTGTTACGCATTTTATATATGCATTCACCGTTTCTCTTGCGAGAAGTTGTGCAATTTATGAGTTGAATTCTTCATCATCGTACTCTTTTTGTATATTTATGTTAATTATCATCATTTTCTTATGTCACTTGTGATGGTAAGTTTAGTGTGGAAGATGTTGATACCACAGTACCAACTACAGTCGATTGAGCGCAATTAATTAGTCGACCAAATCAACATGCGGAAACGAGGTGATTACATTTTTTTAACTCGTAGCGTCCTCAAGGATTTAGCACGAAAAAACATATTTTAAAGCAGGGATCCCCTGCAAAACAGTTGACAAACTGAAGGCAATTAAGACAGAGCTAAAATATAAATGATAAATAATAAAAGAGACGGTCTGTCCTTCTGTCTTCCCCTCCCCATCCTCTTTCTTTTTTTATTTTTGTTCTCATTCTTCTCCTAAGTTGGTTTTGATAAAAGCTAAAACATGAAAAAAAAAACAAAATTAATGGAGAGTTGACGAAAATCCGTCAAGGGATAAGAAAGGTATGATTTTTTTTAAGTTTTAAGTTTTTGACGTCATTTGTGAGACGCTCTCCCATTTTATGTTGTGTCCTAATTTTGTGGAAAATGTAAATGTAAAGGATCTTTAACATTTTACCTGTTTATTTGATATATTGGACACATAAAATATCTCTCTGAAAAAAAAATATTCCTTCATCAAAAACGAAAATTTCTAGAATTATGCAGCAAAGCCCCCCCCCCCCCAAGCAAAATGGCATAACTGTTAATTAGAGAGGTTTTGGGCAAAATAATTTTGCAGGATTGTTCCCTAACTTATGTGTGAAAATCACGTTAATCCAATTAGTCATGCATGAGTGATCAAATTGTAAAGGCAAAAATGTCACTTTTCAAAAGTCACAAGGCTAATTTTGGAATTTTGTCAAATTAATTTTTGATGAATTCCATTTCTCATAATTTATGTCCTTTTCATATTTATCATCCATCTCCCGATGCACTAATACCTATCCCGACACTAAACCCATTGTTCTAGCACCGTTTAACAAATGCTCATCCCTCTTGAGTTTGAAACTTTTAAAAACCTATATTTTGGTGAAAAATTAAACTCTGGATGTTTTGACAAAGATGTAACATGACCGGTTATGTAAGCATAAGAAGTCATTTTCGTATCATGGTTGAGTGGAAACACTATAAAAATTGCACAAAAAGAGCCAAAATGTATTATTAAACCGGCATTAACAATTACCCTTGTGACTTTTGAAAAGTGACATTTTTGCCTTTAAAATTTGCCCCCTCATGCATGACTAATTGGATTTATGTGATTTTCACACAGAAGTTAGTCAAGAAAGTAAGGAACAATCCTCCCAAATCATTTTGCTCAAGACCTCTTCGATAAAAAGTAGGGGGGGGGATTATTTTTTTTTTGTGTGTGTTTATAATTTTAGATGATCCTGACAATAAATCAATTCGACTTCAAACGAATAATTTGATCAGATTTTTAAATTCGTAGATTATCTGAGAGGTATTTAAAATATATTTTCTTTCATCTGAGCCCGAAAAATTGATACATCGCCTTTGCCGCTCTTGTAAAAATGTCAGTGGATAATCGGATTGCTCATACCCTACTTACCTTAATCCGTTTTAATCTCCCGACGTGCCGGATATGGGAGGTACGGATTTACCCCCGTTACATTTAAATCCAATCCGAAATCATGAATGTAGTCGAAAATCCTCACTTACTACCGGTTATATAGTCTATGTTCAAGCCTGTATCATGTGCGCCCTTTTTCTGATGCACTTTTGCAATCGTTATGGTTCAATCATAACAAAAGAAGCATAATATATAGCATACATGATATAAACATGGTAACGATATATACAAAATAAATTCCCGCGAACTGAAGAGTAAGGCGTTTTTACATTCACCTGTATTTCGTAATTCGGTTCCATTGGGTGGAACGCACTTTGAAAATATAAGTTGTTGCCATTCGGGCAAACATCGGACAAGTGTTTGGGTTACCACTAGGTAACGTTTTCTTTGAAAGACGAGAAAAAACTGTGCCTGCGTGTATTGGTGCATTTAAGTTACACCGCATAGACCTGCACGTAATTCGTACGTATAGTGGAATTATAATTGCTTATTGCGTTTTGAATTAATCTCTGGTGGTAGGACTGGTGAATGCTTATGAAGGCAAACAGAATAAAATAATTGCTAACTCACAGTTGCATTTGCATTTAAAAGAGAAGCTGAGTCTATGAGGCAAACTGCATGATCTCATGCCTTTATCTGAACCCTACGTCACTAAGAAATAGACACATACGTTGTTATCGTGCTTGCAACATCTTACACAAATAGGAAGTTAATGCAAAAATGATGTACGACCTTCAATCGATTTAAACCCTCAACTAAACCATTGTTGCACAGTATAGCAGGGATGTGGGTTAAATGATGTGATGTACCAATCGAAACAAGTATACGTTAATATGTTAATAATGTGCTAATGGTATATTATCCCATAAAGACAAACAAGCCGTAGCCAACACTCAGATATGTTTATGCCTCTACCATACTGACTCGTTAATTCATTTCGGATTTCTAGCTGGTGTTTTATTTCATTCCATTTTTGCTATTGAATATTTCTGCTTCTATCATAGTGTACTAACTCCTTGATTTATTTAAGATTTCTATCTATTTGTGCTCTTTTTAAAAAAAAAAATGTAATTCGCCTACCCAAGTCTGGAGGGATACACTGGGTCTGGGGGAGTTAAGACTACAGTGCACTATCAGGACTCCCTGGTAATGGCGTTTCGCTTGGTTTGGTGTACAGGGCCGCTAATCTGCATTTAATCCGGATTAGCTTGGATAAAAGGCGGGAATGAACGGAGCTGCCTAACCGAGACGATAGGTTCCGTGACGTCAACAAAAAGACGATATTTGTCCTGGCTTCCAGGCTGCGCTGCATTATTTTTTTTTATGTCAACTATCACGGATACATTTTTGGATCTAATGCAGAAAACACTTATTATCTTCTTCTCATGGTTAGTCCGAAGGTTATTGAGGCTACAAAGCAGTTAGTCTATTCTCTCTCTCTCTCTTTCTCTCTCTCTCTCTCTCTCTCTCTCTCTCTCTCTCTCTCTCTCATCTCTCTCCCAAGTGCCATATCTTGTGACGTTGGCGACCATGAAATGGCAGGTTTTCCTTTCCATTGCCAGTCTAAGAAGCTCAACCTTCTTCATCCTAGTCCATGTTGCAATGCTCTGCAGAAACGTTACTCTTTGGCGCCCTCGATCTCCCTTTCCTGCTATCTTTCCAGTTAGAAACAAACACTCCAAACTTCCCTTTCTCACACAGTGGCCTAAAAAGTCCAGCTGCTGTTTCCTAATTGTTTTTAGTAAAATACATTGTCTGCCTGCCCTCTCCGAACGGCTGTGTTTGACGTGTGCCTGGGGTGTGGCTTGTCCATGGGATCCTTAGCATACGTCTGAGGAACCACATTTCTGTTGGTTGCAAGCGATCCCCCATTCAGGAGTTTTTTTTTTTTAAATTTCCTCTCTGTTCATGTGATTCTTGAGTTTAGATAAGAAATATCCAACAGTCTGGAATACAGACTACTCTTTCTTTATTGCCGTTTAATCCTCTCAGTCCCACAGGTAAAAAAAATAAGTTGTTATTGATATGGAATATTATCGGTGCTCGGTACAATGAGGGTACAATGAGGGCGAAAAGCAAGTGTGGGATGATGGAGGAGGGGAGGTGAAGAGGGAAAGGGGTAGAGGAAGGTTGGTAGGTGGTGGTGATAGAGAGAGAGAAGGGAATAAAACATCATTTCTAAAATAAAGTACGATTTATATTTTTCGGAATGGTGACGCTAGTCATGATCATTTCGTGAAATTAATAACAACTTTGATGTTTTAACACGACACGGAACAGACAAAATGAGCCTGCTGTTCCTCAAACAGTAGATGGCGCTATACTCCATACGGTTGCAAAGCCGTATAATAGGCTCTGCACGGTTGCCCCTCTACAAACGTACAACGAATCCTGCTATAGTTCCGTTTGTATGATCAAAATAAACACGTACTCATTATGGTTATTTAGAATAAAAACAACCATATTATGATAACATTTCAGTACTTGGAAATTACTACATTTCAACACTTTTATAATCAATAGTCGGACATATCGACGGGTTTTATTCGCAGGGTTTTCATGTTATGAACAGCGACTTACAATTCAAATACAGGCTAAGTTTTATTCTCAAAATACTGCAAAGTTGAAATTATTTATGCTTGTAATCATAACCATTATTTTGTTTCCATAATCATCCCTTATCACGAAGCCGTTTAGGAATGTCCTAGTCCGAAAGAACCATTAATCTAATTTCGTTTCTTAATTCGATTGTGATGTTTAGCACAGTGTGAAAAGATTTGTTTAACACCTGGACAGAAAAAAACAAACAGATGAAATATAATGGTCAGTTTATATCGACTTAAAGTCACTTCGTTTCTATATTGAGATGGACATTCTGGGCCCCGTTGCGTAAGACTTACCATTAATGACATCAACTACCATAGTAACATCGATTGACAGCCAATGAAATCCAAGGTTTCCATAAAAATTGCCATTGGTAGCAAAGTTACCATCAATGGCAAGTTTTATGCATTAGAACCCAGAACTCCTACTTTGCGAGATGAAAATAGGATGCTCTTGGCTTTAGGATTGTGTTCATCAATGGTACACACTTGGCTCAAATTATAATTACACTTGGCTCAAATAAAAAAAAAAGATATTTATTTCTATTTATATACACAACTTAATTTGCAAAGAAATTTTAGGCATACACCCAGTAATAAGGATAGCGTGATCCATCCTGTAAATAAACAAAAAACAACATGACAAGTCAGACAAAAATCTTAGAACCAGACGGGATTTGAACCTGTAATCTACTGCTTACGGGGCAGCGACTTAACCACGCAAGCTATTTCTAGTTCACACGACAACATGGAAACAAATACCCGAAAGAGTTTATCATCTGACTATAGATTGCAGGTTCAAATCCCGTCTGGTTCCAAGATTTTTGTCCGACTTGTTTTTCGTTCATTTACAGGATGGCGCATGCTATCCTTATTACTGGGTGTATGCCTAAAATTTCTTTGTTAATTGAAATTACCCCAGAACGCCCTTTCACTAAACATCTAACAACTCAATTTGTTGATATGAGAAAGGGACCACCACCTTTAATGATTCACGTCGTTAAATGTAGAGTTTGTTTGCAAAGGGGGTTGGATCCACTCTATACCATTCTGAGAAAATCTACTTTTTTATTCTTCCATTTTGCAATATCCCTATGTGAAACTAAATTGTCATGATATACTACCTTACCATGTGAACATCAAATTTGGTATCAAAGAAATCTACCTGTCTTCATATTTTTTAAAAATATTTTTTTCCCCAAATTACCTTTGTGGATCTAACCCCTTTTGCAAACGAACTAAAATGGATCTACCCCTTTTGAAAAAGAAGTGATTTTCCTTTGCCATTTTTGTTCACTTTTCATGGGGATTTCAACTTTTCTTTAGTATCATCTCATGAAGCTACTTCAGATCTATACATTGAGACCAAAAAAAAAATGAATAAATCAAATTTGATGAAAACTCATGGGTCTTACCCCTTTTGCAAATGAGCTCTTCATATTTTACTTTGATTGACCAGTGATACTGCCTGCACTGGTTATTCCATTGATCGATTCATAATTGCTTGATTGACAGATTAACTAATTAACCCTGTGTGTGAAAGACATACCGATACTCGATGGGATTTACGTGCATTCATGGTGAAACATACATACTGTACATTGACACATAAAGAGGTAATATCCTGAGTGATCAATTCTGCTCAACTCTGACAAAAGGAAGCAACTAACAAAAGAGACTTTTTCTGTAAATGAGCAAAATGTGTCTGTCACTTGCATTAATATCAGTGCAGTATCACATCATGTTAGATTGAATATCTCGCAGCAAGATGACTATTTCATGTCTAGATTTTGGCCGTGTGTAGGGAATGCTGGGTACAATCTAAGAGTACCAATTACCCAGATATGAGTGATTTGTCACTTCCTTCCTTTTGTCAGAGTAGGCCAGTGGGCTATTATATGACATTACTTCGGGACCATTCGCCACAAATATTTGGTTTGGTGCTGTAACGTCTGATAACAACTATTAAAGGGATAGTGCCCTGAAATTATGTCTGTTTCAATAAAAGCAGACACATGAAAGAAAAATATTAGCGAAGGGTTGATGACTATCCGTCAAACGATGAGAAAGTTGGGATCCTTTAAAGTTTTGATTTTGTGACGTCACGTGCTAGGTGCTCTCCCATATGTTGTGTACAATCGTTTTCGAAAATGGTCATGTAAAAAAAAATATGCGTCCTTGTACTGGTGCATTTGATACATCATCAGAAATACGTGTTTACACACATACCTGTATGAGCAAAAATAATTCCATCGTCAAAAACAGAAAAAAGAGCAATTTATGGAATTATATTGTTCACAACAATTATGGGAGGACACCTCGCACGTGACGTCACAAAATTGACATTTCAAAATTCAAGAACTTGCTTTTACTTTGACCGATTTTCGTCAAACCTTTACTTATGTGTTTCTTTGATGTTTCTGCTTTGATTGAAACCAAATCATTTTCAGGGTCATTTGCCCCTTCAAAAATTATAATATCACATTAAAGAGCATACATTTCTACACAGGATTTATCCATTTTCGGCATTTAGTGACAGTTAACTTCGTAATGATTTTCAAAGCAAAATTAAGGTCAAATGATCACTGAAGGTTTTATTTCGTCTTTTGCACTTGAAATTGGCCTAATTATTGCTCTAACTAGAATGATTTTGACGTTTTTTTTTTATTGTAATGGAATTAACATTCCGTTTTCTAATTTAGAAAAAAATGTTGCCAAATTAGAAGCCAAATTAAATGTGATCGGTTTTGCTCTAAAAAGGCCTTCGTCTTAATTGAGTTAGCTAATTCGTTTCTTGGAATCAACCTCCATCTTCTGGATCGCATTCGTTCTGTTGCATGAGTGTCGTGCATGCCGAAAGTACAAGATGGCGGACAGCTGCCAAGAAGAACACACGCTTATTCATACGCTGATTCTTCACTACGCGCCACTGAAACAACGGTTTAGCACACGATTGTAACATATTACCCAAATCATATGCTGTCCTATACTTTGACATAAGAAAGCAACTAACAAAAGAGACTTTTCTCGTGAATGAGCAAAATGTGCATTTCACTTGTATCAAAGCAACACCACATTATGTTAGATTGAATATCTCCCACCAAGATGAATATTTCTTCTCCAGATTTGCCTGTATATAGGGAGTGCCGAGTACAATCCAAGAGTACCAATAACTCATATTTGAGTGATTTGTCACTTGCTTCCTTGTGTTATTATTGTAGGGCAGTACAGCTGTATCGTGTATTGCTTATAAGAGGTAAATGTTTTGAAAACCGTTCAACTCGGATGCTTGGAATTAACGTCGGCATTGAATTCTTCTTCACCACAAACCTATGTCGTCATTCTGGTCACTTATTGTGACGTTGGTAATCACTCGGCTTGCTTGACATTTTTCCGACGGAGCCGCATCATACTATTAAAGGGAAAATCCACCCTGAATCAAAGTTGATTTTAATAAAAGCTGAAACATGGAAGAAAGAAATCAGTGAAGGTTTTACAAAAATTCTTCAAAGGATAACAGGGTTATGAAATTTTAAATTCTATAAGTTGAGTCCTATTAATTGGAAAATCCATTTTTCTCTCAAATATATAAAGCGCTTTACTGTGTGTTTGATAAATATATATAATTAGACACATATCTTGTCACACCTACCTCTATAAAAAAAAAGATTGATTCCTTCAACAAAGGGATGGATCTTCGTCAAACCATCACTAATATGTTGCTCCAATTGTTCTGCTATGATGAAAATCAATTTAATTTCAGGTTGGACTTTCCCTTTAACGAAGTTACACGATTATGATGTAGCAAGTGTATTGTAAGATTGTCAAGTTTCCATTTAACCTCCCCTTTTTGTTTGATTCCTTTTACTTCTAGTTCGGTATTTAGTCCAGCTGAGTTTGTATTCAGTCCGGTTCTTATGTCCATGTTCACCCCATCAGTCATTACCCTACTTCTCTGTTTACCTTCATCCTTTTCCTATTCAGATGTGCTCATTCATTCCATCCTCACATCTGGCTCTTTTGTTTAACAATCTTTATTACTTCATCACATCAGCTAGTCTGCCATCTTCATCCTTCTTACTTTTATAGGTTGACTCAGTGAATAGGGATCCTACATTTTAGTTGGCCTGCTTCATTCCTTTCATTTCTATTGGTTCTTTCCTAATTATTCGATATGCAAATGTCTTTATGTTAACTGTGTTAATTATGTTAATTGTGCTCATGATGGAAAAGCTTGCTGTGGGCAAGGAGGCCCCCAAAATAAATCAGTGTGCACCTCAAGACTTGAGTCGACAAGACGTTTCTTTGATCACGTAGTAGCCCTACAGTATTTTTCACCTAACAATGTACACAGGTCACACAGAACAGTCATTTATCTGGCATATAACGGCTTAAAGAAGACACACACACAAAAAAACCCTTCAAAAGGTGATTGTGGGCAACCTTCTTGCCAACGGTCTTGAATTCATGTATTGTCCATTTTAGAAACGAATTGCTGAAAATTATTTTCCCTCAAATGATCCACATTTGGAGGAAATCACAATTCCTCAATTATTGTTCGGCCCGAACATTTTTGGGATATGTGATTTAATCACTAATTACTCCAAATGCGGATCATTTGAGGGCAAATAACTTTCAGCAATTCGTTTCTAAAATGAACAATGCATGAATTTAAGACCGTTGGCTAGAAAGTTGCTAAAAATCACCTTGTTGGTGGCTTTTTTTTGTCTTCCCAGTATACAGTATATTCCCTTTAACCAAGTTTGCTCTCATATGTGCGTTCACAGCTTTGCGCCACGTTTTTCTTTGCTGAAAATGGTTGAATGATTGAAAGAATGAAAGGATGAATACCCGCTGATCATGTCATAATTTATAGGTTATTATTAATTGTACATTGTTATAAAGCCATGAGTAATGCGTATCATTATAAGGCGATATTTAAAGTGTTTGGTAGGAGGACGGTATGACGCAAGTTATAACGCGGTTTTATCTAGGCGTGGGTGACAAAGACGTAAAGCGATTTAAGTTCTCAACCAGTCAACCTACACAAAATGATATTTTATCAAATCGGCAGTTATATAAAAACACTATATAGTAACGTCATTCATGCACGTAAATATGGTTTATTCACATTTTGCAGCTATAGGGTGGGGTGGGTGGGTGAGGGCGTGTGGGTGAGGGTGGGGGGAGGCAGGATATTATAATAATCGTGTCAACGCTCTCATTATGTTTATTTTACATGAGATCAGAAACAGTTTGCAAATTAATTGTGTGTTTATCTTTAAGTTTTAAAGATACAGCATGACAACGTTATATTGATAACCACATTAATCGTTAACCTATAACAATGTAATACGGAAATTGTCAATAATTAGTGTGTGGGTTTTCGGACGTGATGATCGTACTAATACTGATTAAATTATAACACACTCAGACAAAAGGAAGAATGGAGAGTCACGACGGGGAGGTGGAGACAGAGAAGGAAGAGAAGACGTGGGAAAGGGAAGGAGGAGGAGGAGGAGAAAAAGAAGAAGAAGAAGAAGAAGAAGAAGAAGAAGAAGAAGAAGAAGAAGAAGAAGAAGAAGAAGAAGAAGAAGAAGAAGAAGAAGAAGTAGAAGAAGAAGAAGAAAAAGAAGAAGAAGAAGAAGAAGAAGAAGAAGAAGAAGAAGAAGAAGAAGAAGAAGAAGAAGAAGAAGAAGAAGAAGAAAAAGAGGGAAGAGATGGAGGAAAATTAAAAGGAGAAGAAGAAGAGAAAGGAGGAGGAGGAGGGGAGAACAAGAAGAAAAAGAAGAAGAAGTAGGAGAAGGAGAAGAGGAAGAAGAAGAGAAAAGAGGAGGAGGAATGGAGTAGAAGAAGAAGAAGAAGAAGAAGAAGAAGAAGAAGAAGAAGAAGAAGAAGAAGAAGAAGAAGAAGAAGAAGAAGGAGAAGTGGACTGCTGACTGCCGTTTTTTTTATTGTAATGCCGTGCACCAAAACTGCCCCACTTTGACAAAAGGGAGCAAGTAACATTTAAAATTTATCCAAAATAAGGGGAACCCTCATATAGAGTACGTTAATAGGAACTCCTATCCATTTTACAGTCCTTATGCGCCCCGTGTGTGGAAAATATCTCCTGTATTATAATAAGAAAACGGTCAAATGTGTGAAATTTGTCACGTGTTTCCTTTTATCATGGTAGGGTAGAAAATGCCTACGCCTTCAACTGGCTACGTGTGCTTTCATTGCCACTGTCACATCCCCCATGAGTTCCCTCCCCCCTAAAACATGTAAAACCTCGAATTTATAGCAATCGCGACTCACGGCGACATTTGAAGCGTCACAATGACGTCGTGATGACGTCATGGCACTAATGACACTATGAATCATGGGGGCGATGTCGAAAGGTGAGATGCCGGCGAGTTGAGTTAACCCTTGATGTGTGAGATTAAATGCTTATTTTATGGCTGTATGGTATTTATGAGTAGTACTTGTGGAAAAGGGCACATGCCACACATGAAGGGTTAATTAGGATTGTATTCAATGCGTGTTCTTTTTCTCTTATGGGTTCATTGGTAAAACTTCTACGAAGTGTATAGTAGGCCTAATTTTGATAATGAACAATATAGGCTTTCAACAGTAAAGCACCTCTTTGGACAAACATTATTTAGAGTCAAATATGTTTACAAAACACCATTGTCCACAAAGATCTTTGTCTAAAAGACCACTGTCTACACTACTGTCCACAAAGGCCACTGTCCACAAGACCACTGTCCACAAGGACCACTGTCTACACCACTGTCCACAACGACCACTGCCCATAAAAACCGCTGTCCACAAGGACCACTGTCTACAAAGACCACTGTCTACAAAGACCAATGTCCACAAAGACCATTGTCTACACCACTCTCCACAAAGACCACTGCCCATAAAAACCACTGTCCACAAAGACCACTGCCCATAAAAACCACTGTCCACAAAGACCACTGCCCATAAAAACCACTGTCCACAAAGACCACTGTCTACAAAGACCACTGTCCACAAGGACCATTGTCTACACCACTCTCCACAAAGACCACTGCCCATAAAAACCACTGTCCACAAAGACCACTGTCCACAAGACCACTGTCCACACCACTCTCCACAAAGACTACTGCCCATAAAAACCACTGTCCACAAAGACCACTGTCTACAAAGACCAATGTCCACAAAGACCACTCTCCACAAAGACCACTGTCCACAAAGACCACTCTCCACAAAGACCACTGTCTACAAAGACCACTGTCCACAAAGACCACTCTCCACAAAGACCACTGTCCACAAAGACCACTCTCCACAAAGACCACTGTCCACAAAGACCACTCTCCACAAAGACCACTATCCACAAAGACCACTGTCTACAAAGAACACTGTCCACAAAGACCACTGTCCACAAAGACCAATGTCCACAAAGACCAATGTCCACAAAGACCACTGTCTACAAAGACCACTGTCTACAAAGACCAAGCATTTAAGAACATAATAAAACAAATGAGGACCCGAGGCAAGTCGTGTTCTAATTGTTTCCACATCACGTGTTATCTCATTTAGCTACATACAGTATATGTACGGTATCCATAGCTCGCTGGTGCTGTCTTTAATCTTGTACCCTCATCCCGATATAAACATTCTCCTTGCATATTTCATATCATTTATTCCTAGCTCTCCCAATTTTAAAAGTTCTAAATTTATTTTTATTTTGAGATTCCAAGTCGTTGATCCACAACGTATCCGCGACGAATTTTGGTATACCGCCATCTACGAGCAAAAATGTATAACTACTGCCAGTTGTTTTTATTCGATGTGACGTGTGTAAAGTCATGTCACGTTGCGAAAACGAGTTGGAAAGATGCCGAGATATGAATCATTTCGGTTCTTCAACTAAGGAAATGTGAGTATACCATCTGTTGTCGCATGTTTGAAGATGAATTTAGATGGAAGGGAATTCAAGAGCTGGGTCTAATGTTCCTTGATCAAGTGTCAGTTGAACGAGAACGAAGAAAATATTCTGTTTGATTGTTGTGCACAAGTCAAATTGCATCAGTTGCAATAATCATGCAATGGCGAAAGCGGACAGACACATTTCGAATGCAGAAACAAATCCGAATTGCGCAATGTTCTGCCATGTTCATGTCATATCAATGAAAATGAGGGGTGATGCTCAGTCATACTAATAGACACAGCCATCAAGAATCTTGCTTTGATTTGTAGTAATGCTAGTTCATGAGCATGCTGCAGATTATGTGTATGATTGATGGAAGACAATTTTTCACAAAATTGTCATGATTGTGTTGGTGTTTGATTTTTTCATGCTAGGCCTAATCAAAAATAGCAGGAAGCCAGGAACTTTTTATGATTTTCATATAACATTCAGTTTTAAGTTAAGCTGTAGTTTAAGTTCGAATTTAATTTTTTTTTTAAAAAGAACATTTCTATGTTCACAGAGCTACCAAGTCTCGCACATTCTGCGTGAGACTCGCGCATTCAGGGTCCATATCACGATCTCACGCATGACACCCATTTTTCTCACGAATCGGTACCTGACAGAAAATGCAAAAAAGTAGCATTATTTGCTATAGACTTGCACTGACCAAACGCCTTTGCACGAACCATCAACTGGCACGGCATGCGAGACGAATTGAGAGAGCAGTCAGCGAACAGTGCAGCATGTATGGCATGCTGTACATGATATATGATGAATCATGTACGCGCATCTCATGGTTTTGTACATGCGATGCGCTTGCGCTGAGACGCCGAGTCATGAACTTGACATTTCTGTGTTCATGAGTCAGAGTCTCAGAGACATTTTTAGGTTTATGACTCATGACTGTTTTCTCAGTGTTCTGTTCCCTTTACTGAGAAATGCATGCAGATATTCCAAATGCTCAATGCAATCCACACTGCTAAAAAAGTGCTTGTACAACTGACTAACTCAAGATCTAGAGTTGATCTTCCTGTGTGCCAAACATTGATTGCCAATGCAACAATAAAATATCTTGCAGAATTCATGTTTCCAAATCTTTTTGCGAGTGTGAGCTGAGCTTGCAAGCTCCAGTTGTCTATGAATTGATATTAGCATTGTAACTTTAAAAAGTTGTTAGCAGAAGTTCAGAACATCATTTGCTCTTTGGGTATTTTATACTTCATGGGACAAATGACCTCATTTTGATGGTATCTTAGACAATTTATTACCTTAAACTTGATGTAATTAGGTTCGGGTTAGGATTCGCACTAGAATTTCTGTGATTTTTGGGCGATTCTGTGGCCAGATCATTTGCTTGATCCAGCACCATAATTCTAACCTCGACATGGCCAGGTTCCAATGGATTATCAGTACACCTAGTGACTGTTGTTGACCTTGTTAGCTCCGCCAATACAGAGCTGTAGTTGCTGCCTACAGTACTCACCTTTCCACCAAGAGTCACAGAATACTTTGAGCTTTACCAAGGGGACATAAAACTACTGAGTGTTTATTTTAAATTATTGAAAACGTGCACATTATCATGGCAGTGGTCATTTACAGGGAGCCTTGTAAATTCCATTGCAGGAACCCAATGATTTGGCTAGGGTAGTATTCATTTTATCTCTTTCCAAGTCTCTCCCTCACTGTCTTCCTAATTCCTCAAGTAACATACATGTAGGAAATGCCTTGGAAAGACATAATTGGAATTCCAGAACTTCTTCCGGTAAGATTTCCTTTTGCGACAGCCACCCAAAATGAAAAAGAGAAGTGTAGGTATGACATAGAATACCTCTGGGTAAGAAGTATGGGTTATATGAAGTCGTTACAGATCAATCTCAGGTGGCTGTCGCAAAAGAAAGACCTTTCACTTTTCCTATACACAGGACTACATGTAGTCCTGACTTTCTAGGTAGGCAATGTTTGACTTATGAACAGCCCATCACAATCAAGACAATCACATTTGAACTGTACCCCAAGTCCTTAATCTACAGGGCATAAATCTATGTGCCCGCATCACAGAAAATTGCTGCTCGTTGTTTTGGCTTTAACTTTAGCAAAGTTCCTGAAGTACATTTATCTCCCTTGTAACTACAGAATCTTTGTAAGTTGCTCACCTGCCAAGTTGCAAATTTCAATATTTCCATGCAATATATTAAGTTTCTTTACACATTTGAATGTGAGAGCAAGTTTACATGTAGGTGGGAGTTTGGATTGCAATATGTACATGTAGGACTAAACACTGACTTTCACTCATAGGATCACACCATGTCTATATCCCTGTTTAAAGTTCCCAATGGGAACCGTCGTACATGTACAATGTATATTATTGTAATTAAAACTCCTTCTGACCATGTTCTTACATTTAAATGTGTAAAGAAACTTTATACAGCACATCATTTCATAACTGCATGGTGGCAGTCTGCTGAAAAGATTCTCACAAATGTTCTTTTTTGCACAGCTGTTTTCCTGTGTAGATTTTCTTTGGCGAGACGTGTGGTTAACACCCAAGACAAACCCGCTCTGATCCGTGAGCCCTGAACTTGCATGGCTGAAAGCAACCCAGACTTTGGATATTCGTCAAGCGAGGGAGGCAGACTGGACTCGTCGGATGGTGGTTGGCGGAACATCCCCTGGCATCCAGGACGGAGGTGAGGCAGAAAGTTTTTGGTTCTGCAAGCGGCCAAAAGAGTACATGTACACGGAGGATACAGGAGTGGTATTCTAAAAACAAACTTAGGTTTTCGACTTACATGTTAGTCCCCGACGATCTATAACAGTACTGTGATTGGCCTATTATTGGCACAATTTGCAGAATACCAAGTGATTAAGCTAAGACGGTATTTGACGTAAGTTTATTTTAAGATTACCACTTAAGGGCGATATAGCCCCTGTAAAACAAAAAAGATCCCCCATGAATAATAATGAATAATAAAAAATGTTCTGCGTAGGGTGCTATTAAAACTCATGCGAGTTACTATAGGTTTATAATGGTTTATTCAAATCAATTTGCTTAAAGGGAATATACTGTACTGGGAAGACAAAAATGCCTTCAAAAGTTAATCGTGAGCAATCTTCTTGCCAATGGTCTTAAATTTGTGTAGTGTCCATTTTAGAAGCTTACTGAAAGTGTTTTGCCTTCACTTGATCCACATTTGAAGTAATCAATGATTATTAGTAGAATCCTCAAAATGTTCGGGCCGAACATGTTGAGGATTGGTGATTTAATCACTAATTACTCGAAATGTGGATCATTTGAGGGCAAATAACTTTCAGCAAGTTTCTAAAATGGAAAGTACATGAATTTAAGACCATTGGCAAGAAGATTGCTCACGATCACCATACAGTATAATTATGCCCTTTGAACTGTGGTCTAAATCTCAAACTTCTTTGTGATTTCAGGCCCCTGAAAGAGTGCCTGACATTCAACCTGTCAAAGACAATATTACCGGTAGTCCATTTGTCATTGGCATGTGATGTCAGAGCAAGAATATTTGCTCCCCAGTAGAAAACGTGCAGTGCAAGAACCAGGCGTCGGGTCCAGAAAGTTTTTGCGCGCCACTCGTTATATTTCTGCACCACCTGAAAAAGAAAAGGAATTTTAGGCATACACCCATTAAAAGGGATAGCACACTCCATATGAATGAAAAACAAGTCAGAATTGGTTTCATTCATTAACAGGGAAAAAAACAAAGTCAACTTGATATTTCTTCTAAGTGAGAATTTTGGAATACCCTGCCAATAGGATGAGAGTACTGTATGATTTGGCTAGAACAGGTGAAATGAATGTGGTAGTTCATAATCAAAGCAGACAAATTAGGGAACCAAATTTGCAAAGTAAATGGGACAATTTGAGAGAAATTTACAAATGCGTGCTATCATTATCTAGGAAGTCTTTCGGTGACATTTTATTTATTCCATACTAGAATGAGTTTGAAAATACCCTTCAGGGTCTGGATCAAAGGCTAGAGTGACTCGGAATGTCATTGTAGTGCCAACTGTGATTACAGTCACTTGAGCGTTAGGTATCGAAGGGAAGTAGAGGTCCTTATTATACATCACCGTTATGCGCTAGTCGGACTGTTAACATATCAAACAGGACTCCACAACTTGGACCGAAGCTTGGTCTACATGTACACCAAGTTCAGTCGGTTATGGTGCAATGTTTATGCAGATGTGTACATACCTCTCATACCACATGCATATACATACATGTAGAAGGTTGCTGCCGATATCACACGCATATGAGGTTGCGACTATCAGAGTTTACCGATCTTGACGGTGGGGCTCATAAGACCGTCGGCGAATGCAGCGCCCTCTATAAACAATACTGCGCCACAGAGCTCCGTTGTCTGGGCATTTGATATAAGATAGCTGCACTTGTCTGCGTGTGGAAGTGCAATGTACTACACGGATTGATTTAGGAAACAGCGAAACATGTCGGTAATTTGCAGGCTCTGTGTCGAATGATTTATCATTCTGTCTACAGTGTAGGATTCTGTTGTTCTCCACATGCACTGCTAAACTACAGCTCAAAGGAATTGGCACAGAGAAAGGGAAAGGGAAGAAAGGGAACGAGCTGCAGTTTTAAACTGCGGTATATTTTGTCCAGTTCGGCATGAAACGCGATGCTTTAACCTAAAAAAGCATTATGTTTCATGCTGAACTGGACTAAATATACTGCAGTTTAAAACTGCGGCTCCTTCCCTTTCTTCCCTTTCCCTTTCCCTATGCTAATTCCTTTGAGCTGGAGTGTACATGAAGCTCCTGCCAGATATTATTACATGTGGAATGAACAGCTTACACATTTATTGAGACACCAAAATACAATGTACATGTGCATTGTTTCTGGCAGCGTTTATTTGTGCGAAAAAACAAAGCATCACGCAATTAATGAATCGAGAATGCCACTCGAACTTACCAAGCAAGCATTGAGAATACATATCATCTTTATTACCCTGCGCAGAATCAATTCCAGCAAAAGTCCTCTATGTCTTGTATATCATGAACATAAACTCACTAAATACATGTACCTAGATCTACTTTATGAATTTACAATAATTTTAAATTTGAATTTCTACAAGTTTGTAGTTCAGATTAGAGGTCAAATTAAGTCATGGGTGCCGTACTTCTTTGGTATAGAAACGTGCTTGATGGGATGACGACCCCTCATGGCTCACCGCAGAAGGGCGTAAGGCCCACAAATGGGCATTGCATGAGTACCGGCAGGGTGGTCACCAGAAAATCTTTTACGCATGGCTCAAAAAAGCAGAATGTCACTTTTTGTCAGATATCTGTGCTGGACGTGTGGTACACAACTATGGAACGCGTGGCTCAAAGAAAACAAAAACAATAAAAATAATAAGACTGATACTGATTTTACGCATGGTGCAGTGAATTTACACGTGGCTCACAATCACTTTCTGGACCTGACGCGTGGTGTTTGCACCGCATGTTTTCTACACTGGGGACCACCCTGAGTACCGGTAGTGTCATATGAGAGAAGATTAAAGGGAATATACTGTGCTGGAAATACAAAAATGCCTTCAATAGGTGATCGTGAGCGATCTTCTTGCCGATGGTCTTTACTTCATGTAGTGTCCATTTTAGAAACTTACTTAGAGTTACATGTATTTTCCCCTCACATGATCCACATTTGGAGTAATTAGTGATTAAATCACAAATCCTCAATTTGCAGATTTGGGATTTAACCACTAATTACTCCAAATGTGGATACTTTTAGGGCAAATAACTTTCAGCAAGTTTCTAAAATGGGCAATGCATGAATTTAAGACCATTGGCAAGATGATTGCTCACGATCACCCTTTTGAAGGCTGTTTGTCTTCCCAGTACAGTACATTCCCTTTAAAGAGAGTGTGTCCCATTTGCAAGTCATGAAACTCAGCAGGAATTAGCAAGGATAAGGTGTATGAAATCTCACAGTCTTCTTGAACATTTTCAGGAAAGTGAAAAACTGTGCTTGTTTATATTTGAAATGTAGCAAGCATAGTCTACATTCATAATTGTATTGTCCCTGTCAGCGCATGATACGGGTATTGCTCCCATTGAACGCATGCGCTGTGGTGGGGACTGGTGCAAACCATATCGCTCAGAGGCATCCCTTCTCTAGATCATGGGCTTTGGATGGTCCGCCCCAAACCTCCTAAAATTCTACCTATCGCTATTATTGCGCTTAAAGTCAGTTTCAAATTCTATCATTTGGAGGGAAGTTCTGATACAGTGTCTTCTTTCATTTTCCACCTTTTTTTTTTTTTTTATTTTTCACAACAGTTATTTTTTTTACCTGCAAAAGGGATACCCTGGCTTTAAGTATACATGTAGTCTTATTCCAATCCCATGGCTTCATTGTCCTAAAGGAACCAGTGATCACAGTAGCAGTGGAGGGTGATCAGATAGAGTTAAATAACATGTCTGGAAAGCAGACTATCTGTAGTCATTGACAAGTTCTGCTTCGGCCCTTCAAGACTTTGATGTTCAAGTCGTAGCTTTCAATATGAAGTAGCTATGTTGTTGCAAGCCATCCATACATACTTACAATGTACGTTCAGGTGTACATATGTAGATAATGTTTCTTGTGTACTGATGCAAGTGGGTCTTGTACACAGTATACAGTACATGCACAATGCTGTATGTGCATGAGTGCGTATCATGACTGTTTGGTGTGTCCGGGTACAATGTACTTTAAAAGGTCACATTCATATAATGTCTGTGAGTATTGTTTGTGTTGGCTTGGGGCCCAAGAGTTGAACTGATTTGCCCCTACTCTGACTCCCTCTCCCTCTCTCTTCCCTCTCTCGCCCTCTCTCCCTCATCCTCTCTCCCCCTCTCCCTCTCTTTCCCTTCCTCTCCCTCTCCCTCTCTTTCTCTTTCTCTTTCTCCCTCTCTCCCCTCCCTCTCTCCCTCCTCTTTCTCTCCCCCTATCCCCCTCCTGGTTATGTTGAACTGATTTGCCCCCACTCTCACTCCCTCTCTCTTTCTCTTCCCTCTCTCGCCCTCTCTCCCTCTTCCTCTCTCTCCCCCCTCTCCCTCTCTTTCCCTTTCTCTCCCTCTCTTTCCCTTTCTCCCTCTCTCCCCCCCTCTCTCCCTTCTCTTTCTCTCCCCTCTCTCTTTCTGTGCCCCCCTCTTTCTGTGCCCCCCCCCCTCTCTCTCTCTCTCTCTCTCTCTCTCTCTCTCTCTCTCTCTCTCTCTCTCACTCTCTCTGTTTGCCTTTCCATGCCTTTTTCTTGGGAGCTACATGTATATTCATGTTGAAGTAGCTTGTTCATAAATGAGGCAATCCCTAATTCCTACCTCCTTCCTCGTCTTCTGTAGCTGATCCACAGTCTGCAGAGTGCAGACACTGACAGGGTAAATTAGGGCACTGTCTCAAACACATAGTCAGGAAGATAAGACTATATGTAATTATGTCATAATAGATACCTGCCAGGGCTCTACAAACCCACTTGCCCGATTGCCCGGGGCAAGTGAAAATGACGCCCGGGCAAGCATTTCTCAAAGACACTTGCCCGTCCGGGCAAGTGGTTATTTTTCACCAAAAAATATGAAAATAACATTGTTCATACGCATATGCGAGAAAATTAATGTTAATGTGTCTCATATCATGTCAAACCAGGCATACACAGCACATATACCTGCCGTGGAGCAGCAATGATTTAATTGATTTGCCCATGATTTTGATCGCTACCAGTACACTTGAAACGGTAAAATGAGCACATCTACCAAGAACCCTACCCAGAAATATCGGGCTGATTACTGTAAGGTTTTCTGTATTGACAAGCTCGAAACTGGGAGATCATGGTGCTAGTTCATAACTAAGTGTATCCACGACAGCCTCCGGCTATGCGGCTAGTCACGGGTAGCTAGCCGCCTAGCCGTCCCGGGACTATAGGGTCTAAACGGACACTAATGCAGACCTTGAAATCACTTTTTTGGACGAATTCAACAGCAAAGAAGTTGTCTAGGGTTAGACATTTTACTTTTGAAATGTGACTGTTTATAATCCTGTCAGCGTGCTTACGAGTTACATGTATTATGACAAGCTTTGCCACCTACAAATTACAATGTGGTGTAGTCAGTGTTATCAATATGTGTTTTTTAAATGCCTCTTGTCTTGTGAAAGTGTCCTATACCTGCCTACATGTAGTGAGCAGTGTCTGCTCCCAACATGGCCAATTATTAAGGGAGGTCAGGCGTATAAGTGTGCTTCATTTCGAGTGAAAGCAAGAGTACTATAGTTAGGAGAGTCAGTGCTAAACATGATGGACTCAGATGATTAAAAACAAACACTAGTAACTTGTCAAACTCTGTGTAAATACCTATTGTTATGTTCAGTTGTCCTGTAAAGTATGTTATAATTCGGCAGGATAAGGTATGCCGCTTCTGCAGAAAAATTAGTAAAAAACAAAGGTTATAATAAAAATAAAAAAAATGGGCAAGCAGTTTTTCCTCCAGGGCAAGCAAATATTTTTACCACTTGCCCGAAAGGGCAAGTGGTAAAAAATTTTTTTGTAGAGCCCTGCCTGCATGTATTAAGCTAGTCTTTGCAGTTTAAGGCCCATTGATTCAGACAGGCTGAACGACTGACAAGGTGTACTGCTTGTGAATTAGTGTATACATGTATCCCATGACTCCTTCAGTAACCATCCTGCAATTTGTCTTCCCCTCTCTCCTCTTGCCATCTTCCCTCTTCCCTCTCTCTGCCTCATCACTGCAAGTAACTCCTCTACATACATGTACACTATCATCATGACCCCTCCCTACAACACTTCTTTCCACTCCCCTTGTCTGTTCGTGCATAATCTTATTTTCCCTTCTTTCCCTTCTTATCCTCTTTTTTTCTCTGCTGCGTCAATCCTCAGTATGACCCCTTGTACAATTTGTCCTCTCTCTCCTATTCCATTTCCTATTCTGCCTTTTGTCTTGTCTTCTCCCCCTCTTTCTGCCTCAATTACTCTGTAGTAGCTACTGTATGTCCAGTGACCCATCCTCCAACTATTCTGTCTGTCATTTCTCCTTTGCCCCCCTTCCCTTTCTCTGCAGTAACTTTATTCCATGACCCCTTCTACAATTTTCCTCTCCTCCTTCTTCTGTTCGATCTCCCATCTTCCCTTCTCCCCCTTCATCATATTACAGCTACTGTCTACTCATTACCCCTTGCCCACCCATCCCCCCTTCTCCACCCATCCCCCTTCTCTACCCCTTGCCCAGCCCTTTTCCCACCCCTTCTCTCACCCCTTCTCTGCAGTAATTTTATCATATGACCCCTCAAAAATATTTTTTTCTTCCCTCCTCTGTTACATCTCTCGTCTTCCCTTCTCAGCTTCATCATATTACAGCTTCTGTCTAGTCAACAACTCTTCCCCACCCCTTCTCTACTCCTTCCCTACCCTTTTCCCACTCTTTCCCCACTCTTTTCCCACCCTTTCCCCAACCCCTTGCCCACCCCTTGCCCACCCCTTGCCCACCCCTTGCCCACCCCTTCCCTACTGCTTCGCCACCTCTTCCCCACCCCTTCCCTACTGCTTCGCCACCTCTTCGCCACCCCTCCCATACCCCTCTCCCACCTCTTTGCCACCCTTTCCCACCCCTTTGCCACCCCTCTCCCACCCCTATGCCACCCCTCTCCCACCCATGCAAGGGGAAGGAAGCGCAGTACACCACACATTCTCGTCCCTGCCCCCCTATCACTAATCTCTCCATTTCCCCTGCCCTGTCCCCCGTCAGCTCTCTCTACTAATCATGTTTGTAACTACATGCTGTCTGTTCCCAGTCGCCAGTCTTACTCAGCTTGTCGCACAGTGTCAGTACATGACTCTCAACATTCAAACAACCCAGTAGCTACTTTACGTACACGAACATGCACATTCAATAAAACAGTTCCAGCTTCAATTGACTTGTGTAGAAACCGGCTCGGGATACGCTGACCGTTTGTCACCCTCTCGCACATGTGGAATGTTTGAAGTGTGTTTTTGCCAAGGTGGACAGCCGTTTCAAGGGCCCTTACTTGATACTGCTGCCAAGTGTTATTGAATGTCTTCTACAATTTGATTTCAGTGCCCGTGTTATATTACAGCATGTGAGTAGAGTGGTACCATGTTGTTGTTGTTTTTGCTTTGTGTTTCATTGTATTCTCAGCTTGCAGGCGCTGTATCTCTGTTGCAGAGATATGAACAACTTATGTCATGAACATTGCTGTACGACATAACATTTTAAAGACAGTGTGCCTTTTGCAGGTCAAAAAACCCCTATAAAATCTTGTAAAAACCACAGGAAATGTCCAAAATCCCCCAAATAGAACCAGAAATGAGAAACATTTGATGGTCCGAGCAATGCCTGCAGAGAGACGCATTGACCACTGACACGGGCATTACGATATAAGAATATAGACTACGGTTGCTACGAAAGGTGCTGTTTCAAAATGCAAACAACGATACTTTTCACTTTTCTCAAAAAAGTCTGCCCGGCTTTGACTGTGAGATTTGATACATTACATTGTTGATTCATGATGAGTTTCATGACTTATGTGAATGGGCTGCCCTGTCTTTTAGGTGGGGGAATATAAGATGAGAGATCAGATTAATGTAATGCTTGAAAAACATGCTTTTTTTCCACGAGAGAGGTTTACGGTACACCATGTGTAAAGTCCTGGGAGGACTGAGAATGAGAAAACGTGGCTAGAATTGAAGGTGAAATGGAAAGGCGAGAAAGTGGAGATTTGAAAGTAGAGTATTCTTTTGAAATGAGTGTAGTCCTGTAAAGGACTGTAAACCAGAAAGCGTGAAGAGCTGATGAGTGGAGAGGTAAACTTTTTTTTTTAATAGTGAATCCACAAGGCTTAACTTTGTTTCAAGAATCAAATAAAAGAACTTTGTAATTAAAGTGGCATTTTCCATTTATCTAGATACAATAGATATCTTATTAACAAGACAAGAAATTTCCCTGTTTATTTATCTGATTGAGGTACAGAGATTGTAGAGTTTGTAGCAAAAATGTACTCGCACAAAAATTACCGGTTCAGTATTTGAGTGATGACACATAGCGGTAACAGCAGCTACATGTACATGAAGTATTGCTACTACATGTACATGTAGTACAATGTGCGTCATTTGTACTTGTACACTGTAGTGAAGCCAAGTAACTATGGTATTACATTGTACTACCACTACTACTACTACTACTACTAGTAATATGTACTCCTTGGAATATTTGATGAGAGTTTCACTTTTGGACAAATTTGGACCTACACATACAGTGTTAAAGTTTTGGATTAACTTTCTCTCATTTCTAAAAATTTCTGCATGTTTATTGACTGTGAAATCAGGCGCGACTCATAGTTTGCGAACCACCTTGTTTCTTAACTTGTTGACTTCTTGACCTCTATCTAGGAGTTCCTATCCCCAAGTGGGTCATCTGTCTTCTATGATGAGCGGTGATACGTACCCTTCCAGCACCACTACTACCACTCCCACCGACGCCTCTTCACCCTCCGGCGCCCCCGACGCCCCTCACCGCGCACCCCGCTCCGAGACCGGTTCCAGCAGCCGCGACAACTCGCCCACACACTCGTGCCTGAAAACGCCTTCCTCGACAACAGGCCCCGGCTCTTCCACCACGCCCAGTGCCACCACGGCGGCTAATGAGGCGAGGAGGGGGCAGCCCTCCACCCCATTCTCCGCAGGCGTTGCCGCGGCCTCTGCGGCCTCGACGACCATCACCATCACAACCATGAGCAGTTGCAATAACCCGAGGAATCGCCGGGTAGCGTGCGATCATGAGAGAAGTAAATAATGTTCTATTCTGTGCAAATGCTAATTCCCTCTTGATTGAAACGTCATGAAACGCCTTGTTCTTATTTTCTGTAAGCAGCTCATTATACAATCAACAATCCTTCCTATCAACCATGGTGAACTTTTGTAGCTCACGAGACAAGCCAACTAACAAAAATTAAATTTGGCTAAGTTAGGAAGTGTGTTTGGCAATTCAAGCTAGTAAATATTTGCCAAGAAAGATATTTTTTCTCGCGCAGTACAAGGAGGATGAATGTGAACATCATTTGATGAAAATAATTACTAAATCTCCAAATTGGCAACATGCTGAAAATTGACATGATTATTGCTGTAGCTTGAATGATTTTGACATATTGTTTACATTCCGCTCTCAAATACAAATATTTTGAAAACAAATTATTTTGACATATTGCTAATTTGTAATAGAATTTACATTCTTTTAACAAATAAAAAATGTCATTAAAACAAATAGTGTTGTCAATTTAAAAGCCAAATAGTGATCAGTTTTGCTCTAAAAATGGCTTTGTCCTGAATGAGATTGGCCTCTCTTTGGTGTTGCAGGTATGGCCAGAAACCAGGTTGGCCAGTTCAAGCTAGCAGACAGAGTCACCCTGATCGTAGAGAACACCAGGTTTGTGGTGGATCCGTCCCTCTTCACCGCACACCCAAACACCATGCTAGGACGGTAAGTAACCATGGCAACTCTTCCCTACGTTGACAAAAAGAAGCAACAAAAAAAGAGGTTTTTTTCTCGTAAATGAGCAAAATATGTCTGTCACTTGCATTGGCATTAGTGCAACACCACGTCATGTTAGATGGAATATCACACAGCAAGATGAATATTTCTTTGCCAGATTTTGTCTGTATGTAGGGAATGCTGGGTTCAATCTAAGAGTACTACCGTAATAACCCATATTCGAGTGATTTGTCACTTGCTTCTTTTTGTCAAAGTAGGGCTGTATGCCCAGCATCTGTTTTGTTGTGTCACTATGTAAACCTGCACGTATCATTCTTTCCTTATTTTCTCGTACTCGCCCATCCCGCCATTGTGATAAATACATCAAAGCTCAGTGAGCTTCACACCAGAATGCAAGATAGAGTCCCTGTGAAAGCTGATTTTTACCCTCCTAATGTAATTGCATTGTTCAGGATGTTTATGCCATGTCATCAGGTTTGAAAAAATCCCTTGACTACATGTACATTTAAATGATTCCCCCCCCCCCCCTCCTCTCCAAACCCTCTCTCTACATTGCATATCATACAGTTCTTACATATCTGAATAATGATTTAACATTTTTGAATAGCACATACAGTGGAGCCTGAGATCAAATGCACAGTGATTGCAATCAAATGCAATCAGCTCCATACATTTACTGCAGTCTGACTGCAAGAGATTGCAATCAGCTGTGATGTTGATCTCAGGCCCAACTGTATCACATACTAGAAGGCATACTTGCATGTATGTCTCTGAGCATGCAATTATTACCCTAGCTTTATCCATGCAGCATTATTCAATGCTAGAAGCCAGCTGATCCGATTAGATCAGGAAGGAATCCTGCCAGGTAGCCCACTTACTTACCTGGGTTGAGAGAGACAAACATGAGCCAAACACCTTATCCAAGGTAGTATGCACAGGGATGGGCTGCAATCCAGGATCTACATGTATCTGTAAAAGTGGAGAGCTTTCTCTACTCCACATGTACATGTACCACAGTGCCTTTACTTCAGATTAATCTGCAGTATCATTCACCCTATATGTATCTCATTGTTACTGTCTTACCCTCCCCTCTCTACCCAAGCTCCCTCTCTCCCCCACCCTGCCTTTTTCGTTCATTTGTTCATAGTTACTTTGTCATGCTCCTCTTTCTACCTAAACTCCCTCTCTCCCCCCACCCTGCCCTTCCGTTCACTTACTAATTGTTATTTTCTTAGCCTCTTTTCTCTCCCCCACCCTCCCCCTTACATGTATGTAACTTTCTGACCCCACTCTGTCTACCCACACTCCCTATCTGTCCCACACCCTTCCCCTCCACTCACTTTTTACTTTATCAACCTCCTCTCTCCCCCCACCCTGCCCCTCTGCCTCGGTCACACGTTCATGAGCACAAAGCTCGTTTCCTGAGCGGTCCTGCAGGTACCCGTGGGTACGCCCCTGGAAGGTGAAGGCTAAAACCTGATTTCCTGTTTGTCACTTGTTTCCTTCTTGCTTAAAGACACCTCTTCGCTGGCTTTACCACACCACAACAGAAGCATTGTTTTCTTGGGATGCAAGCCAGCAGTTGTGGAAATGACTTAAAAGGCAACTCTAGCTGAGGGTCTAAGGCCGTGTTTATCAACTTTTCAGAAATTCAATCGCGTTTCCAAAGGCCTTTACGAACGCGTTTCCAAAAGTGTTTCCAAACGCGTTTAAAAAAACTGCGTTTATCAACTCGATCGCTCAAGTCGAAAACCAGCCTTGTCACCGAAAACATGTGGTTTAAAGCTGTTTCAAAACAGCTTTGCGTTTATCTCGCTTTTTTAAAAGCGTTTCTGGCTCAAATGCGTTTAGGATCGTACAAATTTGCATGTTTCAAAACATCTTTCCGAACCCCATAATCAAAACACCTTTGCATTTATCAACTCCCTGAAACGTCTTAAAAAAAATTTAAACGCGATTGGAAACCTTAATTCTTCGGAAAAAAAGAGTTGATAAACACGCCCTAAGGCTGTGGAGTGCATGTGTACATTCCCCCAAGTCTAATTAAAATCTGATTTGTCCCAACAGAATGACAATGATAGAAGTTTGCTTTGTTAAATGCAAGTGAGAACACAATCTGTTCGACAGTTGAATAAGTTACTTACTAAACCATATCAGGTGTTCAGTAATTTCAGAGGGAAATATTCATATTTCTAAGCAGATTGGTATTCATTCAAAACAAATATAAAGGCATGCTTCTACAGTAAAATATGTGGCTTGTTATGTGTGCGTAAATAGACTAATGTCTGTGGAAAAAGCCGCCACATGTCCTTGGCTAGTGTAAGTCAGAATGAGACTCTTTGTTGAGAGACAGTGAATCATTATCCTTGGTGTCTGTCTGGGATGGTTGTAGGCTTACATTCAGACTTGATAAAGCTGTGTTTTGATGCCCCCACTCCCCCCAAAGACGAAGGGAATAACATGCTATATGTACGTTTTTTTGATATGGACAATAACCATTTGTGGGCCAGATAAACTGCTGATCTATGGGATTTGTGTGTAAACCTTGTGCAAAGATGCATCAATGGTGCATAAAGGGTTCAAACCAAAACCCTTCCATTTATCCTTGAAATAGTTATGGAGCAGTGGTTAGTGGTCAGTGGTCAGTCTTTGAGGTTAGTCCTATCTTTCCTTCACGACATTGCATACATGTGCTTTGCCCACAGGGAGGTGTTTCACCAAGCTGTTCGTAAGCAACGAACAACTTTACGAACGACTGGTGATCCCTTCTTGTGCTTAATGCGATACCACACTTTGTTCCTGTTTTAACATTATTGGAAGTAAATTTCCAAATCATAAGCTTTGTATTCAAACACTTGTTAACAATAAGAATTTTCATTTATAAACATCAGATTTGCACTTAAGCTGATGGGAATCAAAATCATTGAGAATGTGATTTAGCACAAGAAGGGGTCACCAGTAGTTCGTAAAGTCGTTCGTAGCTTACGAACAGCTTGGTGAAACACCCACCAGGTATACCTTCATTGGTCCACCACGAGCCTGTGGTAAAGCTAGTTTGCGGGTGCTAAATAAAATTTTGCATAAAGAGAATTTTATGATTTGATGATCGTACAGCCGAATCGGGTTAATATGATAATGTTTATGTATTTGCTGAATATGATGTTGAGGGAAAGCAGTGTGACTCATTGGTAGAGAGGTCGTCTCTTAATGGCAAGGCCTTGGATTCGAATCCCACATAAGTCCTTTGCATAAGAGCCAGCATTGTGTGTTTTTGCACATCCCCCCTTCGTGGGAAAGCACTCCGTCCTTCGGTTAGGACGCTAAATGGAGGTCCTGTGTATACAACAGCCACATTATATGCACGTTAAAGAACCCACTTCACTTCTCGATTAAGAGGCGGGTGAAAACCCGATGGAGTGGACAGAAAGCCTCTCATGGAAAATGGGTGAGAGATGCCGACCCCTCGTGGTTCATCCTAGAAAGCTATTCAGCCTACAAATGGTATCAAACAGGCATTGAGGGTGCCATACGAAAGAAGAAGAAGAAGAAGGAGGAGGAGAAGGAGAAGGAGAAGGAGAAGGAGAAGGAGAAGGAGAAGGAGAAGGAGAAGGAGAAGGAGAAGGAGAAGGAGAAGGAGAAGGAGAAGGAGAAGGAGAAGGAGAAGGAGAAGGAGAAGGAGAAGGAGAAGGAGAAGGAGAAGGAGAAGGAGAAGGAGAAGGAGAAGGAGAAGGAGAAGAAGAAGAAGAAGAAGAAGAAGAAGAAGAAGAAGAAGAAGAAGAAGATGAAGGAGGAGGAGGAGGAGGAGGAGGAGGAGGAGGAGGAGGAGGAGGAGGAGGAGGAGGAGGAGGAGGAGGAGGAGGAGGAGGAGGAGGAGGAGAAGGAGAAGGAGAAGGAGAAGGAGAAGGAGAAGGAGAAGGAGAAGGAGAAGGAGAAGGAGAAGGAGGAGAAGGAGGAGGAGGAGGAGGAGGAGGAGGAGGAGGAGGTGATGTTGTGTACATGTAATGGGTGTATCTGCTCCTATCGTTAAGGCCTTCATACTGTATCTGATGTCTAGTCATGTCAGATGATATCTCCACCCATCTCTGATTGTCTTCTCTCTCTCTGATACAGGATGTTCAGTAACGGTGTGGACCACACCATGACCAGACCCAATGATAAGGGCGAGTATGAAGTGGCTCATGGCATCTCAGCTGAAATCTTCTCCACAATCTTGGTGAGTTCCAAGTCTGTCTCTGTCCTCAGTGTCTTGTTTGTTTTGTCTCTCTGTCTGCAGCTGCTCTCATAAGGGGCGTCTTCATTAGCTCGAGCTGGGAAAAAAAGCGAGCTTGTTCTGATCGGGTTAGCTAGCCAGATCACGAAATAGCTAGCTATTTGCGTCTTCATTAGCCAGATCAGGCAAAATAGCAAGCTATTTGGTCGAGAAATTTCCCAAGAAATCTTGGGCTAGATGGAGCTAGCTCAAGCTAGTTCGCGAAATAGCTCGAGCTAGTTCGGAGCGTCTTCATTAGCCTGAAAATTTCTCGATCCTGGCATGCATCAGCGCCCACGAGGCATTGTTTACGTAATAGGTTTTTACACGTGCGTGAATGCGAGCTCACAACCGCAGCCATGCGGTCATGGCCTATTCCTGTCGCACACTGCTGGTATGTGCGAAACTCGGGATAATTTATGCAACCCGAGCTCGAGCTTACGTATCCCGAGTTTCGAGCTAATGAAGACGCGATTGCAACTTCAGGCTAGTTCCCGGGATCAGAAAAATAGCTCGCTATTTCGTCTGATCGGGCTAATGAAGACGCACCTTCTCTCTTTCCACCTCCAGCTCTCTTTTACACTTTGAACATGGTCTTTTGATAAACAGGCAATGTTTAAAGGGACCCTTTGAAATTTTGTCATAGTGTTACTATCTACAAAGTTGGCTGCATTTGTAGTGAGTGGCCTTAGCAGACAAGTTTACTTGCTGGTTGTACATCTCTTTATAAACTCTCAACCTGGAGGGCGTTTCATGAACGTTGTCAGCACTTACTAAATGGTCAGTCCTGACAACTTCAGTGAAATCCTCGGTTTTGATTGGCTGAGAGGCACTAGCCCCTGACTGTTACTACGGTAACTGTCAGAGAAAGACAGTTTGTCAGACGAAAAATGTCGATGAAACGCCCTCCAGCATTGACCTTATTAACTGTCTTATTTTAACCCGTTTCTGACGGGAACCGAGTATACTCGGGCCCCGTGGCGCCTACTCACAGACGGGAACCGGGTATTCTCGGTTCCGAGAAAAGCCTAGTGTTTTTGCACCAAAATGCATTTGTTTGCAATCTTAATTCAACATAGAGTATATGTTTACAAACATTAATTCCTTGGCTACATGCATCTCAAATTTTATTGACTCTAGTTGCATAGTTTTTATGTAATTATAAGTTTAGCATGGCAATGTACGAGTCTTTTTTGAGGATATTCGTGTATAAACACATGTAAGTCAGTTTACGATGTTTTGTCAGATTTTAGATTCGCTGAGTCTACTATTTCTTTGAACTGCGTGTGCCGGATACAATGCCTTTAGAAGCAGCGAATTCCGAACTCTCTCTATACATATTGTAGCTTTTGTGCAGCACGCGCGCGCGCTATCGATTGATCACTCTTATACGCGGTACATGGCCGAAATTGAATAGCTTACATTGTTGTAAGCCGTCTCGTTTGCGGTAACCTTCAAGTCATTCATGTGTATACAGGTTACCGGGCCAGTCTTTTATTGAGGTAGAATCCGGGATTGAAGCTCCATTGATTATAGTGGAGGGATTATTAGTTGGCGAAGACGCTCTTGATATATGTCTTTATTTTCATCTGCAGTGAAAAGACAGGAAATCCATGCTTTTGAACAATTCAAGCTGGGCAGAATTTTTCAACCCAGGCAACCGATACATGTACATGGGCTTTGAAAAAAAAGAAAAGGTTGAAGAATAAAATGCATAACTTTTATAATGAGTAAGTCAGACGAAACGATGATGAACGAATGATCCTATAATGATGAGAAATTATAAACAATTTCATGATAACAAAACTGAAAGTTCCCAGGAGGAGGCGCAGGTACCAAGACTATTGACACTTCTAATGGTAATCTAGTGAAAGATACAGGCCCAGTACAAGCTTTATTGTGAGGGTCGCGGTTCGGGAATCACGTTCAAATCAGTCCACACAATATGTTTTTTTATTCTGTAGTCAATTTTCTAGGAGCGAGGGTTTGCAAATACGTAAATTATCTTCATTTATAGAGCCTACTTTTCGTAGGCTATTAATTTTTCTGGGTGGGGGCTCTGAACTCCAACCTGTTTGAAGTGTTCAGGTCATGTTCTTTGAATTTTATCAGCGTACAATGCATGTTTATTATAAAAAAAAAATTGGGCTCGACAAAAGGGGGTATGGCGAGTAATATTCACAAAACAATGAAAATGGTGAGGATGTATGTGTGTATATATTGTACCTAATGACCATTTCATTTGGAGGAAGATAAAGACGCTAAAAATGAAGGGAACGAGCCCATCCCTAAAGAAATGTGTGGGCTAGCTGGAGTTCGTGGGTGATCGAATTTGCTTTTCATAAAATGCAGGATTTTTTTTATTTGTATTTCATAATTCCGGTCTGTACCTGTGATAGTTATTTTGTCAATATTCTTCCGCTGCTTCTACACGTGTAACATTTTTATGCCGTGCTAGTCCCGTATTCTATGACAGTAATCGCACAAACTTTTTTCTCCATTTTCGAGATCTTCCTCTTTGATATGGCGGAGGATTGGGCGGGGATATCAGCATTTCCATTCATTGTCTTGTATTTACTTATTAGTTCGCTTTGAAACACTATAGTTTAGTACTTATGGAATCCTGAAATAGTTCAGTAGAGTAGTTTGAATGCTCCAACCTCATAACCCTCTTGATCCAATTGGGCTGGAAATCGTTATTTGTGGCTAAAAAGGATGAGAAATAATCAGGGATCACACAAGAAACTATTCCGTAAAACATATCGTACCAATAAAAACAAGTATATTCTGTTGTGAGGGATGCCCACAGGAGCACTAAGCATTTATTTTCTTAGCTTGAGGTTTTCAAGATTGCTCATTGTGTTCAACCTGTGCCTTTTTTCGTCTTTGAGATATAGACATTCGTTGGGAATTATGTTCATTAGAAAAAGAAAGTTATCGTGATCGTACGCCTGTTATGCATATGGTTGTGAATAATTTTCAATTTATAGTCAAGCTGATTTCATAATCACTGAATAATGTCATTTAATCCCATTTGTATTTTGCAGTTACATTATTTAGATTATAGTGCCTAATATTTCGCCGTAGCGATATGAAAGTATATTTTGTTTAATGCAATGTTTGCATTCAGCTAAACGTAATCTAAATGTATCATCATCATGAGTGTCCCAGCTTTTTATTTCTCCATTGTATTGCATCCAGTGGTTCTGAAGAGTACGCCTAAAGCGGGCTAAATTAGGTATATATGCCACTTATTCTGAAGTGTAGAAGAGATGAACTGATCAGTATTGTTTGATTACACGCACGTAATAATGAATAATCTCTCTTCGATATCTGATCGTCTAATACCAGCGTAATTTAGTTTGGAAAAGTGTTATTGTGGAGCCAGTAAAAGGACACTTTCTTTATGAAAGAGCAGGAAGTGACACGCCCAAAGCGCTTTCAGACTATAGACAATGGAGCGGGCTAATTGAAACTTGAAAAAGCATGTGCACAATGAACAGGACATGAATTAGAGATCCCTGGGTGTTTCAAGCAATAAAGCCACCATGTACACGAGCCTGGCTTGTGGGATATCAACACTATGCTAAGCCTCTAAAAATCAAAAGACACCATCCCAATGAACACTATGAATATGTCATATACTAACTTCAGAATTTCCTCACTTTCCTGCACCGAGTTTATATGAAAGTGGATAAAGTATGGTGTAACAAATGTTTCAACAAATATTGTGTTTGTATCTTTTGGGCACATACATGAATGGTCGTAGCAATTCCTCCGTTCATATGCCGGTGTAATAACAAGGAATGAATTGCGCATGCGTGAAAAGGGTTCTGCTAAGCTGAGCTAAAAAGTGCGTTCGGTTGTTGGCTTGCGCGCACACGCAAAACACGGCAAGTATACAGCTCGCACGCAGACCGCTGGGCTATTGTTGTGGCTCGGCTTCGCACTGAAAAGAATGTCGTTTACAGGATAAGAAATGGCGCGTATATAGTCGTGCTGAACAGGTTAAAATGCATTTTTTCCTAAGGATCTAACTAATTGCAAGTCTGTCTCTATCCCTGTCTGTTTGTGTGTATTTCTGTCTGCCCCTCTCTCTTTCCATCACCAGCTTATATCTCAAACTATATATAAGGTTGACTGCATTTGTACATAGTGGCCTTTGTAGTTTGTACAACTTTAAATCAACACTCAACCTGTTCTCCCCTTATGAACTACCTCCTCATTACCAACCATCGATAGCCCCATGTTAATTACAACATGGTTTACTGCGTATGGGACTCAGAGACGTATCTTTGGCATGAAGGAGAGCCAAGTTAATTTTATCTTTAACCCAGTGATAGTCCCATATGAATTACAACATAGATGATTGCCTTTATGACTGAGAGATTTAACCCTCTCAGTACCAGCTATTGAGAGTCTCATGTCAATAACAACACAGAACATTGTCTGTGGGACTGAGAGAGTTAACCATATCAGCACCAATCATTGATAGCCCCATCTGAATCACAACTTATATTCTTGCCTGTGGGACTGAGAGAGTTAATTCATCTGTTTTGACCCTGTTTTCTCGCTCCAGGAGTTCTACAAGGTCGGCTCCATTCGTTGTCCTCCAAGCGTGTCCATCCAGGACCTGAGGGAGGCCTGTGACTACCTTCTCATTCCCTTCACAGAACAAACCATCAAGTGCAAAAACCTACGTGAGTATGCACATGTTGGACTACCTTCTCATTCCCCTTCATAGAACAAACCATCAAGTGCAAAAACCTACGTGAGTATGCACATGTTGGACTACCTTCTCATTCCCTTCACAGAACAAACCATCAAGTGCAAAAACCTACGTGAGTATGCACATGTTGGACTACCTTCTCATTCCCTTCACAGAACAAACCATCAAGTGTAAAAACCTACGTGAGTATGCACATGTTGGACTACCTTCTCATTCCCTTCACAGAACAAACCATCAAGTGCAAAAACCTACGTAAGTATGCACATGTTGGACTACCTTCTCATTCCCTTCACAGAACAAACCATCAAGTGTAAAAACCAACATGAGTATACACGTGTGGGACTACCCTCTCATTTCCTTTACTTCAAGACAGGGTGGCATTTTGCAGATCAACTTTTTCTTCTAGAATTTGACCTTGACCTACGACCTTTTAGCTTTTACCTATCTCACTCAAAATTAAATCACTGAATTAAATGCTTTGCATGCTGACAAGGGCACTATGATTATGACTGTACATGTAAACTTTGGTCGGTGCGTTTCAGACGTAAACAAGTATAGTTTTCACTTTTCCTGAAAGTTCTTGTGAAGTTATAACTGAGATTTCATACATGTTATCGGTAGGGTATGCTGATAACTGCCGAGTTTCATGACTCATACAAATGGGATTCTTTGACTGTAAAATGGAAATGGATTTTTCAGGGATTATCTTACACTAACATATTCCCCTTGTGCCCCTTTTTCTGTGCATTTGCAGGTTGCCTATTACATGAAATCTCCAATGACGGTGCCAGACAAGAGTTTGAGAAGCATCTAGAAATGGCCCTTCTACCGGAGATGGTCAACTGTGCCCAGGTCAGTAATAAAAATAACGGCCCTAAATACATTATTCAGACATGCCAACCAGTACGATTTTTAGAACTGAATACAACAGTACAATTTTCCTTTAAAAAATATGATTTTTTTTTTTTAAATCTTATTTTGTGTGTGTGCCATATTCAGTGGCGAAATGCCCATTCTGTTTTGTAAAGTATCCTACCAGCATCTCACATTAGCAATTTGGGGATGTTCATTGGTTCATTGAGCACACCAGTCATGACAAAATCATGCATATTCAACCAATGCTCCATAAAAAATGCCCGATTTAGGAACTGTAAGAGACATTGATCCGTTTTTTTTTTTAAATACATTTTTTGTTGGTAAAATACAACTTTTTGGATTAAAGAATACAGTTTTTGAACTCCAGAAGTTGGCAGGTCTGGTATAGGTGACTTCGCTGATCTTTATTCTAAGATCCAAATAGATGCTCTCATACTATTGTGATAGCATGTGTGGCCACTTATACAAATGTAGATCATTTGAGGGAAAATAACTTTCAGCAAGTATCTAAAATGGGCAATACATGAATTTAAGACCATTAGCAAGAAGATTGCTCACGATCACCTTTTGAAGGCCTTTTTGTCTCGCCAGTACAGTATATACCCTTTAATGCTTAGCTATATAGCATACAATTTAATTATCTGGGCCACCTGAAAATCCATTTGGCCACCTAGATCTCAAGTTCAAGTGGCCAGGTTAGCCACCTTAAGAAAAAGTTAAGGCTACCCTTGAATAAAGGTATTTTGTGTTCAAGAGCCACACTTAAGGCTTGTAAAAAAGCATACTATACTTGTGGTAAAATTTAAAAAAACATAACTTTAGACATACACCCAGTAGAAATGAAAGTGTGCTCCATCCTGTAAATGACACACAAGTCAAGAGAAAAAATCTTGTAACCTGAGATATTTGAACCTGCATCTTCTGTTTACTGGTCAGTGCCTTAACCATCAGGCCTTTTCTGATTGATGGAAATCACGCAATGATGTAGTAAATATACCTAACAGTGATTAATTCTGATGAATTGATATTCAGCAGTCTGCGTTAGGACAAATTTTAAAAATTATCAGTAGGGTATTTTTGTTATGTATGCAAATTTTATTCATGTCGTTCGACTAATACATTACTAATGGTAACATGAAAGCTTGTCCGAGGTTCGTCCGAATAGCAACAACCAATAGATTTAGAGTGCGCTTTATCCATTGGACCTGAATTATGAAATACAGGTGAATACAATAACGTGTTTACTACACAGTTAGGGGGAAAGTTGTGAATGAATTATGAAAACGGCTTTTTTGTTTGTTTGTTTGTTTGTTTGTTTATCAGAAAGGAGAGCGAGAGTGCCATGTGGTAATCCTGCTAGAGGATGACGTGGTTGAGTGGGACCCTGATTACCCCCCGGCCATGGGGGAGGAAAACTGTCAGGTGATCTACAGCACCTCCCTCTACCGCTTCTTCAAGTACATCGAGAACAGGGACGTCGCCAAGTCAGTGCTGAAAGACAGGGGGCTGAAGAAGATAAGACTAGGCATAGAGGGTGAGAAAGTAATGTAGATATAGCTGTACCGCGTTATAGCAATATGATCTGCTCGTAGAGTTTCTAATATCAACCAATCTTACAAGATTACAACCAGGAATCATTCTTCTAGATTGTGGTTAAACCTGCAACAACATTTTTAGGCAAAGAAGAAAATATTTTTTTCAACATAGTCATACAAAATGATATGAGCTACTAGAGATCAACAAACTTGTTAATTTTTTTGTCTAGCTTGTACAGCCAAAATATTGTTAAACGAAATGTGCCGTAAACAGGCAGATAACATGATATGAAATATCAAGCTTAGTACAGAGCATAGTCTCACTACATATACAGTAAAACCTGTCTATAGTGGCCACCCAAGGGAAACAAAAATTGTGGCCTTTATAGACAGGTGGCTGCTATAGCCAGGTTTTTTAACACATGATCTCTCTCTGGGGGAATTATTTTAGTGGCCACTATAGACAGGTTGGCTGCTATAGACAGGTGTCCACTAAGACAGGTTTGACTGTATTCTTATGAAAGTATATTTGATTTAAAAGCTTTCATAATGAAAGAAGTAATTGTGCTGCATGTGTTCATCTGCCTTCAACAGTCTCTACCAATGCATGTTATCTCATATGCAACTTTGTTTGTTGAGCTTGCCTAGTTGTGTCGAGGGTTGCTAGCATGAATGTGCTTTCTTAATTGCCCGATCGACCTTACCTACTGGTACTAGTTGTTCTAACCTTCGTGCCTCTTCTCCCACTGCCTTCCAGGTTACCCAACCTATAAAGAGAAGATCAAGCAGAGACCAGGTGGAAAACCAGAAGGTGAGAACAAATCACAAATGTAATTGAGTACTGTAAAACCAGTCATTTTTTTGTCTCGCCCACCGGAGGTGAAGGCGAGACTAAGGGATCCAAATGGCGTCCGTCCGTCGTCCGTCCGTCGTCCGTCCGTCGTCCGTCCGTCGTCCGTCCGTCGTCCGTCGTCCGTCGTCCGTCACAAAGGTTAAAGTTTACCTGCAAGACTCTCTTATGATCCATAACTTGGCAACTGTTACAGCAATGGCAGCCACACTTGGTTGATAGATGCACTGGGGGTACCTTCATGTTATGGTGCCGTTGGAGGTCACAGGATAAGGTCAAAGGTCATTTGAGGTCATACGTTAAAGTTTACCTGCAAGACTCTATTTTGACAAATAACTTCACATGGGTTGCTTGGATTACAACCTAACTTGGGTCATAGATGCACTGGGGGTAACTTCATGTTATGGTGCCGTTGGAGGTCACAGGATAAGGTCAAAGGTCATTTGAGGTCATATGTTAAAGTTTACCTGCAAGACTCTCTTTTGACAAATAACTTCACATGGGTTGCTTAGATTACAACCTAATTTGGGTCATAGATGCACTGGGGGTACCTTCATGTTATGGTGCCTTTGGAGGTCACAGGATAAGGTCAAAGGTCATTTGAGGTCATACGTTAAAGTTTACCTGCAAGACTCTATTTTGACAAATAACTTCACATGGGTTGCTTGGATTACAACCTAACTTGGGTCATAGATGCACTGGGGGTAACTTCATGTTATGGTGCCGTTGGAGGTCACAGGATAAGGTCAAAGGTCATTTGAGGTCATATGTTAAAGTTTACCTGCAAGACTCTCTTTTGACAAATAACTTCACATGGGTTGCTTAGATTACAACCTAATTTGGGTCATAGATGCACTGGGGGTACCTTCATGTTATGGTGCCTTTGGAGGTCACAGGATAAGGTCAAAGGTCATTTGAGGTCATACGTTAAAGTTTACCTGCAAGACTCTATTTTGACAAATAACTTCACATGGGTTGCTTGGATTACAACCTAACTTGGGTCATAGATGCACTGGGGGTAACTTCATGTTATGGTGCCGTTGGAGGTCACAGGATAAGGTCAAAGGTCATTTGAGGTCATATGTTAAAGTTTACCTGCAAGACTCTCTTTTGACAAATAACTTCACATGGGTTGCTTAGATTACAACCTAATTTGGGTCATAGATGCACTGGGGGTTACCTGCATGTTATGGTGCCTTTGGAGGTCACAGGATAAGGTCAAAGGTCATTTGAGGTCATACGTTAAAGTTTACCTGCAAGACTCTCTTTTGACAAATAACTTCACATAGGTTGCTTGGATTACAACCTAACTTGGGTCATAGATGCACTGGGGGTACCTTCATGTTATGGTCAGCCAGGGATTTGCGTAGCAACGGAGATCGCGATATTTCTGGTTATTTTCGCAAGTGGGCGAGACACAATATTGCTAATGCCTTGTCTTCAGGAAGTTTCATGGCACAGCACACGTACAACTATATTCGAAGGATGTTATTCAAGTGCATAAGAAAAAATCGTGACAAAAATATCTGCCCTCATTAAAATCATCTACAAAGCCCCGACTTAAATGCCAGTACTGGTAACTCCGAAATTCCTGACAGACGTGCCCATCTAGCCTACTAAACCATAGGAGGATGGTTTTGAATTTACGGTGATATTAAATTTGCCATTCCTCTTTGTTTCGCAAAGAATGCCAAAATAAATGTTACCTGTTTTACTGTAGTTCCTCATGCACCCAGAAAAACTATCCTCGTTTGCGTTTGAGAGACACTGATCACAGTCTCCATTCATAATCATATTGTCCCTGTCAGTGCGCTATGCATGCATTGCTCCCATTGAACGCATGCACTGTGAAGCAGACCAATGCGGACGATAGTGCACAGCTGTCGCAGTGTCTAAGCTATAGATTTCGTATGACCTGCCCAAAACCTCCTCAAAAATCTAGTGGTCGCTAGAATTTCACTTAAAGTCAGTTTTCAGTTCTATTGTTGGTAGGGAAGATCCATTTTCCATTTTTTGACCTCCAAAAGGAACACCCTGTCATTTAATAGGTGATTTAAATCCAAACTTAAAATTGTTTTGAGGCTTCCTCATGTGGTATGTAGCTATAATCAGGGTGGTCACCAGACAATCTTATGACAATAATCCTTTTGGAAGTAAGCAAAAACAACAATAGAATAAGACTGATAGTGATTTAACGGGTGGTGCAGTAAATTGACGGTTGGCTCACAATCACTTTCTGGAACCGACGCACGGTGTTTGGGCACCGCGTTTCCTACTCTGGGGACCAGCCTGGCTCTAATGCTGTTTCCTCCCCCCATCTTCCTGCAGTGATCTACAACTACGTGCAGCGGCCCTTCCTACGCATGTCCTGGGAGAAGGAGGAGCACAAGAGCCGCCATGTGGACTTCCAGTGCGTGCGGAGCCGCTCCATCCCCAACCTAGCGTCCCTGTCTAGTGGGGGTGGGGCAGGAGGCAGCGGTGGCGGTGGTGGAGGTGTTGGAGGAGGAGGGGGAGGTGGTGGTGGTGGTGGGGGGTTGATGGAGAGAGGAGGCATCGACCTGCCGCTCAACCCGGACCTGGCTGGCCCCCAGCCGGAGGGCGTGGCCATGCTCCTGCAGCACCGTATCAACGCTGAGGCCGGCCCCGAGCTGGACCAAGAGTACTGAGAGCGACGTCAGAGGTCAGAGGTCAGAGGTTGGAGATCAAAGGTCGGAGGCTAACTCTCTCAGTCCCTTAAAGGCAAACACATGTAACAAACCAATGGGACTTTCATTGCTTGGTACTGAGAGGGTATATATTAACCTTCTTAGTCCCATGGGCACACACATGTGTAACAAAACAATGGAATTTTCTTTGCTTGGTACTGAGAGGTTTAAAGTATGAATGCCAGATGAAAGCATGAATACAGGCCCTGACATGCCAAAGGTCAAAGTTCATGCTGAAGATGTCTGGATCATGCTTCAAGTGTCATCGGCACAAACCCGCTGAATCGACTCAACTCGACTGGAGTTACGTTAACACCTAACATGTAGACTCAAATAATCTGTGAGGCAAAAAATACTTGATAATTACTTCTGCGTGATATTAACACAACTTCATATTTTTGGCCAGCAAAAGGTATATGCCACCTTTATACTGATATTTGTGAAAGATGATGCGTTGCAGTGCACGGGAACACAAAGACAGTGTGCGATATACCAGGTAGACCAGTAGCTATTGTAATTAACACCACATGTAACTACCATGGAGACCACTCTAGCCATTTAGTTGTTGCCATGGTAGCTACAATTTAAGAAAATTATAATTGCCCTTGGAGCTATAAACCCACATGGCTCTAGTTTGTTGGAAGCGTTATTGTGTAAAAGTATGCGAGAAGGTGTTTTGTTTTGAATCGATTCTTGACCATTTGTTCTTTTCATTCACTGTGCCTCGTCCAAATTTGACTGTACATGGTTGGTAGTTGCATTCAGTGGCAAGCCCTGGTAGTATTTTCACTGACGTATGCGCGGAAAGCGGGAAACCAGTGTCCTGACTTATAAAGAATTGCAATTGCCCGCAAATGCTATTGACATTTGTCGTAACTGTGTACATTAGATTTAAGGGATTGAACTTGTGATTGATTCAGATCAATTGTAGCTCTTTATAGAATGGGGGGGCCAGGTTGAGTAAACGCCCCGTACATAGTTATGCTACCGTTATATGTCTTCCGCGAAGACACAAAATCGCAAACATTACAAGCATTTCAGGACCTCTATAATGATAGGGGCAGAGAAAGATTTTGAAAAAGTCCTGCATAGAGCTATCCCACCCTTTTCTACACTTGCATTATTAGTATGTACAATATTTATTGAAACAAGATGTCCTATGTTCTATGTTATTTAGAACACTAGGGCCGTGTTGCATATACATGTAGGTTTTCAATTATTGTAACTTACTATCAATGGTAAAAACCTTGGCAACAGGTGCCATAATGAGAGTTCATTGACTGTTGCCATGGTAGTTACCATTGATGGTAAGTTGAAAACCTATATGCAACATGGGCCAATTGCTTACAAGAGAGCATTGTGAATTTAATACAATGTCCAAAATAATGCAGAGCTGTGACAGGAAAAGCACACACACAAAAAAAATATAATTATTTTCCATATGGAAATGACAAGATCTATGTTCTACTTCTCTAAGGAACATGTTTAAATGTAGTCCTGAAGAAGTCTTCAAGATGTTTGTACTTGGATGTGTACAGCACAGACAAGGCTAGCTCAATAGGTTTGAGGGCTCGGAATGATTAGGATCAGGAAGAATTCATAACCTTTTGATGACTTGCCAGATTTTGCCCAGATGTTCGCCAATCCCCTTAGCTGATTTTTTGCTAAATACTCAAAAAATGTTTTGACATTCAAAGCAAGAAAAACAAGAAAGTAGCTTAATAGATCATGCTTATTAAGAAGCAACAAATTTTGAAGTCAGAAGCAGCATGTGTTGTGCTGGTAAACCAGAGCCTTCCAAAGTACCAAGTTAGTTGAGGTCAGTAATTGTTGTACATAAGATAAATCGTTTGAAAAAAAAGTGTTAATTCCTGTCTTCAAAAACGTGGCGTCGTTAACTGCAGATTTAAACAAAGTGCTTTCATGAATTCAGTATTGTTCCTGTTTCCAACGTCGATGTCTTTGAATAGGACTACAGGTTCCACAGTGTGCGTTTGTGTCACAGTTTTCCAGCCTTAGTGTTGTGGCACACAGGACACATTAGCCTTTCGTCAAGACTCCTGGACTTTCCTCTTCCTAAGCCCTGATTCCCTCAGAATACCTCTGAATGGCATGTTTGTGCGTTTCCAAGCATCAGAGCTACACATGTATTTTTGTGAGTTTTCGCCTGTTAGTTGAATTTATTCTTGGCCTGCACTTCATGGCCACACCTAAATTGCACCATCAGTGCGAGATGGGTATGTCTGTGAGATATTACACAAGTATTGTGGCTCTGTTTTTAACAAACTAAGGGAAATTCAAGTCTCACATCCCCTGTAATGTGCCATATAGACTGTGATACTTACAGTTTCAGTGAATTCTTGTGACAAAATCACCATCGTCACAATGTAAACAACAAATTTGTACACATCTACAACCATTTCGATTACAAACTTATTAAGTGGGGCTTTGGAAAAGGAAAAGGAAAGTTTATCAGTCTATAAGCAAGGCTAATCAAGCAGTTGTACATAAACCGATAAAGGTAGTTGGGGCTGAGATATAAACTAGACTACATCTTTTCAATGCCAGTATCAAGTGGAAGAGAATGTCAGATTTTGTAAAATAATATTTTCAAGGTTTGTCAATGCTCGCCAGCGTGACAGACCTACAAAGCTAATGATTTTTTTTGTGAGTTTAAATGGAAGTTAATGTCTTTATTGATGTTGTTTTTGAAATCCGTGTATCAATTTGGATTTGCTCTAACTCCGTCAGAAGTAAATAACAGTGACTATAACCTAGAGGGAAGATAAAACTATAGCAGAGACTATTTGGTAGCAAAACCGTACAAGTGTCTAGCATTGGTATTAGGATTGGTTCACATCCATGAAACCCAGCAGATTTTGTCAGATTAGTATACATCAATACATGCAATGAAATTATATCAAGAGAGTAATGTAGCTTCAGTACCATTGTACATTGTACATTTTAAACATATATGTTGATGTTCTTTGCTCAAACCTTTTGAGTTCTTTTTTTTTGTATGAACTTAGATTGGTAGACAGTTTATTTGACGAGGAAAGAAGTCTTGAGAAGATGCCACAAGCTAGAGACACCGTGTGTCATAAGTGCACTCTTTTTGTGCTGCTGCATGTTTTGTACGGTGGTCGCAGCATCCATCCGCGTTTTGCGGAACTTTCTGTAAACCATTCTCTAGCATTGGACTATGGTTGCTGGTTTGGCTGCTGCTTGTCAAAAATCCACTGATATATTATTGGCATAATATGTAAGCATACCTATTTCGTATCAAAACTCAAACCATCATTCATAGTTTCATTGCTGGTCGAAAATATATATGCCAAATCCATTCTGAAACTATTCTTCACACATATTTTCATATTCCTATATATACAATCCTTACCATATATATTTATAAATCTCCAATACTTGCGTATCTTTACGTACACGTTAGTTAAAATCGATTATAGTCTAAAATTTTGGAAAAAATCTCGAGAGCTGTGGGAAAAACAACCCTGTGCTTACTATGTATGGGTCATTGATATTGCCCCTAAAGCCATTAACCCTTTGTATGCAAGATAAACTGCTGCTCTATGGGATTTGTACGTGTTACTCGTGCAACATTACGGCAGTAGCGTATGAAGTGTTAACCGCAGTTGAAGGCACAAAGACGTCAAAATTGGAGAAAACAATCTATCTGCATTCTGTCAAATTTTGACTTTGTTTGTGTATCGCTAAATGTGCTGTAGTGGAAAGACACCGGAAGTAGATGCTTTGAAGTTTCATGTAAATATTTAATATATGCTCTGGTCTAGTATGTTCTGTAGAAAGAACTCACATGTATTATCTGTAAAGTGCTTTTGATGTTTTTGTAACTTATATCTAGAAACAGGATATTTTGGATCTTTTGTTTATTACATGCCATATTTTGCCTATATATTTTCAGCATTTATATCTGTTTTTTTTTCAGTGGAATATTTTTTCCCCCGATAGTTTCTAGATCTTCTTTAGACTAGGTGTGGAGGAGGAGGTATATATGTATTATAGTTTCTCACATATGTGCACTGTAAAAAGAGTTATAATTAGGAGATTTATCTAGTCACCTGTATATTGTATGCAGCAAAACAGTCCAGTGCATAAATTTATCTGTTTCATCTGAAGTGTTGGCATCGTGACAATGATGAATTATAAGAGATGAAATCCAAGAAAGAAATGGACCCTTTTCATTGAATAGTGATATTTTATTTCTGTTTTAGTAGAAAATAACTAGAATGAGCTCCTTATAACAGCTGTCACTTACACTCATAAAGTTAACACCGTTCTCTTTTGTATTTATGTATCCTTATTTTTAAATTTGTTGATTAATGATTCAATGATAACACCATTATTTTGGGAAAAAAATCAATGCACCATTTCTGATATTTTGAATACATTTCATTAGGATGCTACACTTGGATTGAATGGTGTAGAAATTGTAGACTATAGATGTATATGAACACTATTCAGGTACTGTATTCATAGTTTTATGAAGTATATTGAAATGTTCTAATGATAAAATGTTGATAATATTAATGATAATACAAATGATAATACTAATCACAATGGTTAGGTTATTGTTTAAAAACTTGTTTTCACACAGGAATTCATTTCAGGATTTGATTTTGGACAAGAACTGAGAGTCATCCAAAACCTTGAAATCTAACAATTCTATAATTCTCCTTAAAGTTAGTTTCCAGTTTTATTATTGGGCGGGAAGTTCTTAGACTGTATTTTCGTCCATTTTCCGTGGATTTTACCCCCTATTTTTTCACCTATGAAAGCGTTGCCATGTCTCTAAACCATAGTGATATGTGATGGATTTGCTGTATGAAAAATGCCCAAGAAAACTAAACAAGACAACGATAGACATGATTAGGACTCGTACTCATGATTCAAGAATAAAGTAAAGTGTGAAATGCTTCCTGCTTGTATCTTGTAGTGATAAAATATCCCAAAAGATATTCGCAACTCAAGAGACCACAGCGATGTTTTTGCTAGAAGTGTTTGAGAAAATTTGGCCTGTGACATGCAGGCCAGCCTACCAGAATGGCACTAAGTTGTATTTTTTAAAGAAAGATTTGAAGAATGTCTGTGCTAAAACAAGTGTATTATGACCCAGGCTCACCCTTCCCCCTCAAGACTGTCTTACATGGGGATGTGTTTCCCCCCTCCTCTTTTATCTTTTCTCGAAAGCATATCTTTTATAACTTTTTTTCTGATAACTATGGCTGAAAACTGTTTTATACAAGATAAAAGTTATAAATCAGAACACCTATTATAATCTATGGAATTACCCTTGGTCTAAAAATATAAAAATATCTGAACAATAAATGAAGCACATTTTTAAATATTCATTGAATCCCATAGACTGAAAGGCAGCACCAGTGTGCTGTGTTCTCATATCTTATGTGATGTACCATGTACATCTGAGTAGTGGCTGTCCGCAAGTCAGTGTTCAACCTTTTGCTGTACTCTTTCACGCTTCTCACCTGCATGAATATTCATGAGTCATCTCTATGAATATGCACGAGTCATGACCTTGTTACTATATATTTATGTCATAAGTCATTGATTACTGATGGGAACTGTCTAGTTTTGTGCATACAAATGATGCTGCATTATGGTAAATACATGTTGGTATTTTGTAATCATTAATTGTGATCTACCGTTGACTGAAGTCAGCAGTACAAATGTATTTGTCTTTGCACAGCAAAAGGAGCTTTCTTCGTATGGCATTGCAATTTCTAGGTCCTTTCGTTTTCATGTGTGGAACAGTGCTGCAAATTAAACTTAAGCTAAATATGACTGACTCGATAGCGTTGCTTAATTAATGATTCAACAAAACAAAAACTAATATGTGGAGTAATATTAGTACATTTTTTCTGGATTAAGGATATAACTTATAGAAAATATGTCAAGAAATGAAGGTATTTTGTACTCTTATCATGGATAATGTGTATTACAATGCCTCTTCTGGTACTTGTTACTGATAATTAAAGACTTTTTGTAATGTAGTTATCAATCTAAATGAGAACATTATAGGTAATGCTGAAGAGGAACGATTATCGAACTACTAATAGTGTAGCTTTTGTATTCAATTATACTTTCTCCTCTGGAATATGTCCGTTTTATCGACAAATTTGTAGAGAATGTGGATATTATTGAGAAGTATCAAATAGGGAGTTGTAGTGTATTATTTGTATTTGTGTCTTTTCTAATTTCCGTTGCGATGTGTTGCATCAGGTGTATTTACTCTTTTTGTTTTTGTTATTTGTCAATGATGACTATTAAAATGTGATGAGGCCTTGGATGATGACTATTTGACTATAATGAGTGAATTCATTTTCTTTTGGGTGTACAAATACGGGAATTCAAGGGAAAGTCAACACTGATGTTAAATTGGTTGTGCTTTAAGCAGTAAAATGAAAAGAACTGATTAGTGAATTTTCACAGAAAAATCCATCAAAGGATAAGAAAGTTATGTTTTTATTTTTAATTTCAATTTCTGATGTCACATGTGAAATGCTCTGCCATAATGTGCCGTATGATTCCATTAATTATCCTTTTTTGTCTCGCCTAAACGAAAGGTCAAAAGGTCAAATGATATGAAGCCATGTGCATAATTTTTCTCAAAGTTTTCATTTGACTTGCTCTCATTTCTCTATTTCTGTATCAATTGTGATCAAACTTGGTACAGATGATCCTTGAGTAATACCACTTGTGTTGACATGAGGATGATGGGGTCAAAGGTCATCTAGGGGTCAAAAGGTCGAATGATATGAGGCCATGTGCATCATTTTTCTCAAAGTTTTTGTTTGATGTGCTCTCATTTCTTTTTTTCTGCATCAGTTGTGATCACACTTGGTACAAATGATCCTTGGGTAATACCACATGTGCTGTCATGAGGATGATGGGGTCAAAGGTCATCTAGGGGTCAAAAGGTCAAATGATATGAAGCCAAGTGCATAATTTTTCTCAAAGTTTTCATTTGACTTGCTCTCATTTCTGCATCAGTAGTGATCACACGGTACAAATGATCCTTAGGTAATACCATGTGTGTCTTCATGAGACTTTTGGGGTCAGAGGTCATCTAGGTGTCAAAAGATCAAATGAAATGAGGCCATGTGCATATTTTTTCTCAAAGTTCTTGTTTGACTTGCTTTCATTTCTTTGTTTCTGCATCAATTGTGATCACACTTGGTACAAATGATCCTTGCGTAATACCACATGTGTCTCAAGGTCATCTAGGTCATCTAAGAAAGAGGAGTTGAAGGAGTAGGAGATGGAATTGGTGTTTGTGGAAGTGGTGATGATGGTAGTATTGATGGGAGGAAAGATGAAGAACAGGCTGAAGAAGGGAGTTGTGAAAGAATGGAGGAACATATGATGTCAACAATTGAACCATATAGAGTACCGAAGTGGTGTCGTCATATGAGCATGTTGGCAAGACAACTGGTTCTAAACTAAATCATTCCAGCTGAGGTTTATCGGCCCGATATTGGCTAGCGGGCTCGTGTCAGGTACTCCCAATTAGAGTGCCCCGTTGTAATCACCGCTGCTCGCTCTACCCGCATAGTTTAGAACCACTTGTCTTGACAATCTGCTCAAATTACGTAACACAAACACACGCACATACACAAACACACTTTTTTTTTTTCCATATTCTTTATTTGATTTCATTCCCATGATAAAAGAAACAATTTCACTTTATAACGTACAATAACAAATACATAAACGTAATATTTCTATTGATTCGATAAACACAATAAAGCATGATTTACCACTTGTATATAAATATGTATATGTGCCATATTCCTCCTGAATATATATGCAACTCATAAATCATATTCCTCTAAAATAATAACCATTATAATACTAATAGATATGTATAAATGATAATAAAACAATTCCATAAGAATGAAATCTTTTCTGATACCTCTCCCCCCCCCCCCGAACATATGCACCCCCACACAAAACATACGACACACACACACACACACACACACACACACACACACACGCACACACACATGTACACACAACACGCACCCATAGAATCCATGCGCTCTGAATCTCGATACCCTACTCGTTCACTCCTCTTTTCTCTCACCTCATAGGTCTCTCTTACACCCTTTCTTCCTCTCCGCATTCCCCTCTCGATTCTGTTCACACAAGGAAGGTCGCTAGGGTAAGTGTACATGTCGCTCTGAAATTGAAAATGGCTGCCAACCTCTACATAACTCGACAAGAAATTAGTTGGAGCAATCTATCACTGCATTGTTGCCCCTGATCAACTTTTATGAAGAGAATGCACGAGATGCTCTCGTCAGCGGGCAGAAATGAGTAAATAGCGATGTCCGTCAGATATTTTTTTCCCGCCGATGCCTCGGCAGCATTTTCCAATCGATATGGGATTCTCTTACATTTCAATTCGACTCAAGATGCATCCAACCATCTTCTAATTGAGCAGCCACTTAACGAAGGCACACAGAAGACCAAGACGAGGGTTGAGGGTTGCTTCTTAGAGGTACATCAAGAAGATATTCCGCATTGTCTTTGGAGCTTTTGATTGGGTGAAATCGAAACGCAAGCGGGGTGCCATTCCGCGGTTTGCCTCTTTTGAAAATAAAAGGACGTAGAAGGGTCAAGGGCGGAGGATACTTCACTCCTTTTAGCAATAGGCCATTTCGTAATTGCAATTTGCGCATGAGCAGATTATTGATTTTAGTAAATGACCTCAGGTCAATTTCCAAACTCACAGAGTAAATTGGGAATCCATTAGATAGTCGACTACATTTCAATCTATTATCATGCAAATGTGGCAACAGCTATTCAGCTCTGAGAGAAGGTAGTGAAAGAACATTCCACCATGTGCATCTGCTTCTATTGTTGTTCCGGGCACACTGTAAATGTCTTTACATGTACATCATCCAACACAACTTCATGAAAAAACAATCCCAGTGAGCAGTCTAGTAGTATTTATTCAGTGCATTGTCCGACCATGGTGTAATTACGAAATGGTCTATACTAGTGTCCCTGTATAGAAGAGTTGCGACATGACAAATGGTCACGTGGTCTCTGGACGCCATGTTGTTTCCAACTTTCGAACGCAGATCCCTTGTTAGAACTTCGGTTGTGTGTTTTCTGTATTGTTTACAACGAAGAACGCTTTTCTGCTTTTCAGAGAAGGATAGAGAAAGTGTCATTCTGAGTATTACTGAGTACCAGTCAAGAAAATGATTGATCTTTATTTTTTTTAAATAAATGAAATGAAAATAAAATTTACCATGCTTATCTAACAAAATTTACACAAGTGACTCCAATATCTATCCAACTGTGCTTAACTACAAACGGGAGTCGAGAAAGACCATGAGAGCAAGAAAGTTCCAAAATTGAGAGTGAGGGGGAGAGAGAGAGAAAGGAGGTGGGGGAGGGAGAGAGAGGAGAGAGAAAAAAAAGTGGAGAAGGGAGAGAAAGGGGGTGGAAAGGGATGGAAACTGAGCGAGAAAGGGGTTGGGGAAGGGTAGGGGAGAGAGAAAAAAGGGGGTGGACAAGGGAGAGAGAGAGAGACAGACAGAGAGGGGTTGGTGACTGGGTGGTGAAGGGAAAGAGAATTGAATTGGGATGTGCATGGTAGTCCAGAAAGAAAGACACGAGACTGAGAGCCCGAAAAGTTATACAGGAGAGCAAGGTTAGTTCAGAAATTGACAGAGAGAGAAAGAGAGAGAGATGGACGGAAGCAACTAAGATTGGAATTAATGAATGAAAGATGTGGAGAAACAGAATTATATGCTAGAATCAGATCAGCATGTCATTTCCGATGGCCACAATAAACGTTGATTTAAGTGTGGTTTACATCATTTCTCCTGTATTCCTTCTCTCCGCTCCTCTAGCTCTATGCATAACAAACATTGAGAATCGAATAAGAAACAAAATCATCAGATTTTCATCTTGGACCAAGATGAGATTGTGTCAAAAGCTTCGGAGACGGTGTTATTATAAATCCTATAGCGCGCGCACAGTTTATACACACACAGCTGCGGTGCGCTCGAGAGCGCGGCACAAACAATGGAAACAACATGGCGTCAAATATTGAGTTGTCGCAACTCTTCTATACAGGGACACTAGTCTATACCAATGACGGATACTACAAGAACTAAGAGATATTGAGTAACTATACACATTTATCATTTTTTTCTGATGATAAATCGTGGTATGCATGCATGGAGAGTGCTCTTGTAAAAACCCCAGCAGCACTCGGCATCACCACCTAAACACGATGATGATGATGATGGTGATGATGATGATATCTTGGATCCACTCTTTCCAAGAATGATTGTCATTTAGATTTTCACTGTGGAACAAATTTCGAATCCTAAATTTGTGTGTATGAGATAATTAATTCAAAACACAACATCAAACATTGTGTACCACACCTGTCAATCCATTAGCAACCGGCCACCATAGTATCATTAATAATGCATGATGCTCCTGGAAGGAGCAATGTTGTGGGTTGAGATATGTGATGCGCATGTATTAAAATCACCTGTATCTAGCGATTCGGTTACTCGACATACCTCGGACAAACGTCTGGGATTACTATAAGTAACGTAATGTTTGACGTACTTAAACTTTGCATACATAATGAAAATGGTTTATTGGGGGAGGGATTTAGGGGATTATACAAACAATTAGCTGTTGCTACTCGACATACCTCGGACAAACTTTCTGGGATACTATAAGTAACGTAATACTTGACGTACCTAAACTTTGCATACATAATGAGAATGGTTTATTGGGGAAGGTATTTAGGGGATTATACAAACAATTACCCGTTGCTACTCGACATACCTCGGACAAACTTTTGGGGTTACAATAAGTAATGTAATGCTTGACATACTTGAACTTTGCATACATAATGAGAATGGTTTATTGGGGAAGGGATTTAGGGGATTATACAAACAATTAGCTGTTGCTACTCGACATACCTCGGACAAACTTTTGGGGTTACAATAAGTAATGTAATGCTTGACGTACTTGAATTTTGCATACATAATGAGAATGGTTTATCGGGGAAGGGATTTAGGGGATTATACAAACAATCCACAAAGGACAGCATTCTATCTGGAACAAAAAGGGTTAAGGTACCATTTCAAAAGAAGTGAGAACAATAATGAGCAGTATTCATAAGTTGATCAGAGTTGATCAAAGCCTAGAACAGCACTGCACTTGCGCTAACCTTACGGTGTATGTAAAATAATGCAAGAAGCGAGCTCGGTAAATGTATTACACCAGGATAAGGCCTATATACACAGTGTAGGATGTATGCTTACATAACGCTTACGTTATTTTGCAGTAAGGTACAAGTTCTTTTTCTGTTAACATTGTGCGTTGTGTATCATACGACGAACCATAGAACTGGATATCCATCCCTTTCAAAGAGCTTTGGTTCCGCCTTTCAAGATTTATGTATAGAAGCTCCTCTTAACAATACGATGCATACGCGATTTCGTTATGTCCACCTGCATTTTTCAATAGGTCATGTAAATTCCTAACCATGTATACATTTCAGTCTTCGCTGATGAACTTGTAGTTTTGTCACGAAGTTAGGAATTATCATGACCTATTATAAAATCCAGGTGAACATGACGCAATCGCGTATGCATCGTATTGTTAAGAGCAGCTGCCAGCATGAATATTGAGTGGCGGATCCAAAAGCTCGTTCAAGGGGATGGATGTCCATTCCTTTAAACATCATCCGGGACTTCTCATATCGATCTAGTATCAATCATTTCTGCAACTGTCATACGATTTTCTTTCATGAGGAAAATGATTAGCTTAATATTTCCACTTGATTTTTCCTTTAATTTCAAATATATCTCCTTCAAATGATTTCACTTTCTAATCCAATGCATGTGTATTTGTTTTAGAAATTACCGAAATTACCGCAATTTTAAAGTTACTGGAGCGTAAAAATCGATGGGGATCGAGCAGAGGTCCGTAAGGGCTTTGCAAAAGGCTCGTTGACCTGCATGTGCACATCGCTCGCGAGCGTTACGTGCGCGTCGGACTGGTAACATGAAAGATCAGACTCCAGGAGGTTGACCGACGGTATACGAAGGGTTGGTCTAGTCAAGTCTAACTATGCATTGCTGCAGTGCTCACACAAATATGCACACACGTCCCCTCATTTTGTGTACATGCGCCGTAGCTTATTGCTACTGATATCGCACGCGCGCGAGATCGCGACTATCGAAGGTTCATCGAGGGCTGATAAACCGAATGAAGCGCCCTCTATGAACAATATCGTGCCATAAGAGTTCAGTTGTGTGGGGGAGCGCATAGCGATCAACCGGGACAATTTTTTTTTAATTGTTAAAACTTTATATTTCTAGAGTTTCTTTTTATTAAGTTTTGCGCCTTGAAGATGATATGTTACTTCAAGGACAAGAATGAATTGGATATCATCACAACCTCTCGCCGATTTATACTTTTCATGACTTAAAAAGATCTTTAAAGAGAAAATGATAAAGGATTATCTTGTTAAAAGTAAATTGGTTTTATAGGAAATCTTGACATTTCAATTTCTGCCGCTGCTGTTCAAAGTAAACTGATTGACGTTTTGAATGAAAGCGATTCCTTTGAGTATCTACAAGGCCAGGATTTATCGATCGCTTAATTTCTCTTTGAACAACCACTTAACGAGAGTCAAACATGACCAATCATACATTTAATGGTATGAAAAAAAATTATTTGGCGCTTGTATGACATAGAATATGGAACTACGTTGAGTTCAAGCTTTTGTGCGCCTTCAACCAGCGGGGTACCATGGGGCACATCTCGTTCTGATCGCTCCTATATTAACTCAGTATGTGTCATGTGTGGATATGTTATCAGTAATGTACACAAATCCTATAGAGCAGCATATTGTTTAGCACACCGAGGGTTAATTGCATGGAGAAATATCGATCTCAGCGCTTTTAGTTAACAAACATAGAGATAGGGTTTATTTTGGAGATGTCCTCCTGTTTAGGTTTAGGTAGTCGAGGAAACAAAATGTAGGCAGATAATGTGCTGTTATGATCTGAAGTCTAGGAAAACATGTTCCTGAAAGGCAAAGCTTAATCCATAGTTCATATGTTTCATTTAAGAAGACGGAAGATGCGATTTGCTGGAGAGGTCTTTAAATACTTAAGCAAGAAGACGCCGTGGGTTATTGGTATTTGGCATTTTGATCTCTAACGGCCTTCGTACACCTGCTGCCTACGGCAATCACATTAGTTCTCAAGTGAACAAGTTGCATTGGAATTAACAGTAATAACTTATGCCATCTTAAACCTCAGTATTAAGCGATTGGTGATTTATGATTTGTATCCAGCAAAACTCCACAAGTAGGTTTTATTATTGAGGTTCGAATTGGTCTTCGGGCTTTCATGCCACCGCGTATGAATATTTAGTTAACAACCCAGTGAGCCGAAGGTAATTTGGAACAAGAGAAGATTGCGTATCGCATCATAACTTTTCGATTGGAGAGAGCATATTATTATCGATTAACTCAAGGTAAGAAAATTATTATCAAATTGTTCGCTTGCTTGGTTTATTCTCTTCATCATGGTCAAAACAACTATTTTCGGCCGCATGATTGTTTTTCAGTGAGTCTGTAAATTTCAAAATGTATTCACAAACACAATGATGAACAAGACATTACATTAGGCTAAGTACGTTATTCATTCATGAAATATACAAAATTATGGTAAATAACATATAATCAACACTATGGCACCTTTACGTATATATTTGTGCATATTCATTAGATAAGGTTACGTAATCTGCAAACAAACTTCAAATTTTGAACAGAAATCTGAGGCATACACCCAGTAAGGATAATGTGCTCCATTATGTAAATCAATAAAAACAAGTAAGTTTTCATTCATGTTTCATCAACAGGATGGAGGCTTTACTTATTACTCCTGGGTGTATGCCTAATTTTTTGTTTCAATGTTGAAAGCCCTTTAACTAAAATTGAAAATGTTATAAATTTAGACAGGAATAAAATAATATGAAATGATCAAAGGCGGAGAGATAAGAGTGATCCTTCTTTCCACGGTAGATTTTTTCCCCAGAAAAGGCTCATAACCGATTCCTTAGTTCAGTGAAACAATGTGCAATCATTCGAGCACGTTATATCACGAATATCAAGACTTTCAGGGCATGCTTTTTAAAAAAAAAAATAATCACGATCTTATTAGAATTACAGTGATGAAATGAAGCCTAATCACAATTTGAACTGACTAAAAATGTAAACTCCGTTATCTGTATCCACGCGAGAGTTATTCAACCACCTGTTTGCATTTGGCAACATGCTTTTCCTGCATCATTTGTTATATGGGCTAACGGATTTCCTGACGTAATGTTATTACAGATGCCATGGTTCTCGTCCATTTTGCCTTAATGTCTTTAATAGACGCCTGGCCCAATAAAAATACAACATTTTAGCAAGTACAATCTTGTTTTGGAATCATTTCTTGAAATTGATGTTAATATAATGTGTTTGTTTTTTTTATATGAAAAGTGGATCGACGGTAGTATATAATATATTTGTTACTGGTTTTACAACGTGCAAACGGGCTTTTTATCTACTGGGCAATGTCCGAAATATTCATTCAGTTCAGTTTATTTTATTCCATTTATCATACGAAACTATATAAACATCGATAAAACACTTTATAATGCCACGAAATCATGAATAGATATAACAAGTATCAACGAGAGCAGAAATACGACGAGTAAACGAGTTTATGAGAATGATGGATTAAAACAAGGGTATTTTCCTTTTCAACGTTGACCCCAACAGTAAATTATTAAAGAGAAGAATAATATGTTGGAAAGGACACACTATTAGACAAACATTTGCAACTTAAAAGTTCCATTGTGAAATGAATAGATTAAAAAAAACCCTCACATTTACTTCGGTTAAAAAAGTAAAGAGTGTGACTTTAAGCAAGTGTCAATGTCCATTATACACCTTTCCAGATTACAAACAGCTTGGGTGGCACTAGTTTGATTCGATGAAAAAGACAGAAAAAATCTGAATATCATCCGCATATAAACGATAATGAACGGAGTGACGTTGGAAAATATCTTTGAGCCTTGTTAAATAAACGGAGAACAAAATGGGCCCTCCAAAAGAACCTTGGGGGACACCGCAGACCATTGATCGAGATGAGGAGGTAACCCCATCAAGAAGGACTGACTGTGAATGTGAGGAAAGATACGAGTTCAGCCATTCTAAAGCCTTGCCTTGAACCCCTAAACTAGTGAGAGTATTGATGAGTTAAGTGTGGTCTACGGTGTCAATTGCGGCCGATAGATCTAAAAGTACAATTGCTGTTACTGAACCACTGTCCATTTTCTGTAATATGAAACTGGAAACATTGGTGAGGAGTGTCTCGACACTATGATGAGGTGGTAGGCGGACTGAAATGGGTCAAGTAAATTGTGTTCTATTAAATTATGAATTATAAAAGTTATGTTCTTTTATTATGAATTAAACCTGATTTAACTTCAGGGTGGACTTTCACTTTCACTTGTTCTATGTTTATCTCTCAGTTCACTCTTTGCCCCACAGGGTCGTACCATGGTAATGGCAACTGCTGATTGGACCATCGGTCTGTTGATCATGGCTGTGTGCAGAGGCTCAGCAAGCGAGACAACAAGTAGCGAGTTCCGTTGGCTCACGGGAGAGTCAACGTCAAGCTACGGAGCAACACCGGGTCACGCCCGGGGAACGGAACTGTCTCGGCTTGCTGACACACCCACGATGACTCCATCCGTAGAGAGCCACACAACTCTGCCACCCCTCAACCAGACCTACCGGACGGATGATGATCTGGTGACCGCCGAGTCCGTGTGGGTTTGGCAACCGATTACGTGGGCGTGGTGGGTGATACTGCAGATGATAGTGGCTGTGATCGGCATCGTGGGAAACCTCCTCGTGATCGCAGTCCTCTTCCTTCGTCGAGACCAGATTCGTCCAACTGACACCCTGATCGGAGCACTCGCCGTCGCGGATTTCTTGACGTCACTCTTTATGATCCCGCTGCCATCTCCGGCCCGAGTCCCACCGACGGTTCTTGGGGATGCGTACTGCAAGGTGGTATTCCCTGCCACGCTGATGTGGGTGTGCGTATTTGCCTCCGTCTACACCCTCACTCTGATCCCAGGCGTCAAGTACCTTGCCATCGCCTACCCGTTCTTGTTCAAGCGGTTGGTAACACGCCGTGTGGTGACTCTTTGCATCGGCCTCGTATGGATCGCTGCGGCGGTCTTGACCTTCTCAATGACGTTTACAGTCAGCGGGGTGAACCAAGCAACGTCCCAGTGTATCAGGGCATTTCTTTCTTTTAAGACACAAGTTGTCCGTGGCGTTGTTTTGTACTTAGCGGAGTTTGCTATTCCAGTTCTAGTTATGCTTACGATGCAATCACTTACAGCACGCGCCCTGCACATTCAGTCCCGTATTAATTTCGGCGCCGTCAGCAGCTCTGAATCTACACCATCATCGCGCCACAATCTCGCCAAATGGCGCGTTATTCACCTGCTCATAATTGTAGTCTTGATGTACATCATTTGCTGGGGTCCGGCTTCCACCGTCTTTCTGCTCTTCAATCTCAGAATCGTATCGGAAACTTATCTGTACAGCTCTTTGGACCGCGTACTCGTCCTGCTCTCGTTCTGCAACTCGTGCGCCAATCCCATCATCTACACAGCTCGCTACCCGCAGTTCCGTGCCGCTTTAAGGGGTATGTTGACCTCTACAACGCGCACGAACTCACCTGTGTTCGAAGAGAACGAGAGCAAGCTCTCACGTTCAACCATGCAGGAAAAAGCCTAGCGAGAAGGTTTTAAAGCCAGATGGATACCAGATGGGAAATTTGTTGACATAAAAGCGGTTTTCCGCTGCCGTTTACCACCAGCATTTTCGCCGCAATGGCCTTCTCACCGCGGCAAAATATGACAATCCTACGACTAGCACTAGGCGACAGAATACACGATACGCAATCAAGGAAGAAGCCCATAACAAAACGTCCGGGTTTTCCTTTTCGGAGCGAGATTTCACATGACCACCGGAATAGGGTCCCATCATCGGCTATAGGTAGCGTCACACTGGCTGTTCCGTTGTAAAAATCAGATGGACACACGATAAAGGGAATGTTCGAATCCGGTTCTGATCGTGAAACCATCCGGCCATTCGTTAGGACATCTTCAGCCTTTGTATGTATGGTATGACCGAAGGTGAAGTTAATCAGGCTCAGGCAGCAACTTCTTGAGTCTTGGTAAGATCTTTGGCATGCTGACACATCGCCGGAAGGCAATGTGAGGTTTCATCGTGTCGTCCCCGGCGATCTTCGGTCATCTTCGGCCATCTGCGCGATTTTAAAATTTCCATATTCGTTTCACCATCTAGTGTCAACTCCGGGACAGTGTAACGTCAGCAAATGATATTTTGGCGACCAACGAGCCTGTTAGCACGCTTTGTAGCGACGTGTCTAAGGGGCTGTTTGGAGTATTGAGAGACTTACAGCTATCGTGTAAGTAGACGTCAGTGGTGCTATATTTTACGAAACAAGAACAATATTTTGAATAAAAATTAAAAACGCTGTTACCATGAAAACTGTCAAGAAAATACAAATAACGTACAGAAAACATATAAAGTGGTAAAAGAACCTTTTTAATAAATTAAAAATGTAAAATGTTGGTCCTGATGTTACTTCGGATAAACATAAGATTGCTTATGAAATCAATAACATGTTTGTAAATGTCACGAACCGTATCAATTCTAATTCATCTACTGTATACATTTAATGAGCACACTGTTTCAAGTACAGTTATGTTTTTGTTTCAAGTGTATTGATTATAACCTTGTCCACAAGAAATTAAGTAGAATAGATGTAAGTTAAACCGCTAGACCCAATGAAATTCCTAAGAGGCATTGGGGGTATTTATAACAAGAAAGATTTGTTGAATGACAAAGAATCCAAAATAGGTCTGTCCGGTTTATCCTGAATGCTGATCCAAGTACTTCAAAAGATGAATTGTTGCGTGCTCTTAAATGGTAGGCCTACAGTGTCGAAATGGGAGGCACTCGTTATTCCGAAGGTTCATTATTCCGAACGTTACGCGACAAATGCTCGGAATAACGAACCCTTTTTCGTTTTCGGACTAACGAACATCGAGGTTCGAGGTTCGAGGTTAACGTGTTTCAGAATTACGAACCTTTGGAATAGCGAACCTTCGGAAAAAACGAACCTTCGGAATATCGAACTGTAACCTCGAAAATACAATTGGGTACCAGCATTGTGTTGCAACTTCTATAGTCATCCTTATTACTTGCAAAATCTTGCTTGTAAACGTGGTAAACGACCAATTTATATCATTCTATATTGTACTTTAAATCCGCTTTTTACCCCAAAGCATAATACCGACAGTATACAGGTTTCTTTTTTTCACAGCAATCAAGATTTATAATAGACTACCAATTAAAATCCACATATGCTTAGCAAACTTCAAAAAAAAAGTTCAATCGTGCTGTCAACACAATACATGAATTATTTGATTCAGAGCATGGATTTTAGGATCTATGATCAGAGTATTTTTGCAAATCCAGACAGTGATATATTTGCATTCGTTTAACATGAAACTAGTTGGATCAATTTGTCGCTGTATTGTTACCTATTCCTTCAATATCTTTCTTGTATGGCGAGTTCAATCACTTTCATGAAGAAAGTACAAGAGATGCCTTCGTCAACAGGAAAAATCAGTAATAGTGATGCTCGTCAGAAGCTTTTCTTTTCTGCCGATGCCTAAGCAACGGAGGATTTCTCGAATGATAGGAGTTCTTATCATTTCAGTTCGACTCAAGGTGCATCCAGCCATCGTCTAATCGGGCAGCCATTTAACGAAGACACAAAGAACACCAAGGCAATGTGTTGAGGGTGGCTTCTTGGAAGCACGTCAAAGGATACTCCACGAATATGAAAGGAACAGTTCTTTGAAGCTTTTTTTTCTTTGGTGAAGGAAAGCCAGTGGGGTGCTATACCGATTTTTGCCTCTTTAGAATATCACACGACTAAGAAGGGTAAAGCTCTGGGGATACTTCACTCCTTTTAGAAATGTGTATAACAAATAAATACTAAAAGAGCTTAGAAATACTAAGTGACTGTACAAGTTTTTCAAATTGTATGTTATTTTATGATGATAAATCCTGGCATGCCTGAAAAGTGCTCTTTTGAAAAGGTCAGCTGCACTCTGTAGCGCCACTTGAAGATAATGATGATGATGAGATTTTGTAACCGCTTTTCTTCATAAGCGAAGCTTCTTCTATACTCCATATTATTTCATCAAGGGCAGAGGGTGTCAGTGGTCTGCTGGAGAAGCCTTTAAATACCGTAGTGGATGTAGCTTCATTTGACAATCGAGTCTCTCGTTCTATCTCTGCTAGCTGACCTACACCATGTACATCGCAATTGTTTCAGTCGATTCACGAGTAAAGCACGCTACAACTTTGGGTGACTTCCATATTTGTTGATGACTACGATTTAATCACAACTGACGTTCATTCCGCTTGTTATCACCTAATATTGAAAAGATAGGCATACGATCCCGGAGACTTATTTTCCCGCCAAGTATTACGTCTACCATCTCGTGACGTATAATTTCATACCAGTGAATCGTCCGATATTTGAAGAAGGAGGATTTTGCGGATTGCTTCACTAACTACGTTGGAGGTAAAGAAACCATTGTAAAAAATACGGTAAGCATGGTAAGATCATTTTATTAACGTTTACATTGATATGTGCATTGAAGACATTTAGCAATTGATGAATTAGCAGCTGTACACCAATTTTTAATTTCCGACTTAATATTCCTTGACAGATTATGCAATCACATATCGTTACAAGCTTGCGGGGCATATCATGCCGTGTACTTCCGCTCTCATAATGTGTTTGCGTATGCAAAACAAGTTGTCCTATTAATACACCTAATGTCAATTTCTTCATCAAACGCGTGTTCACGTTTCTATGCTTTGATGATTTCGAGGTCAACGGTAAGCGTTGGTCACATTTTAGTTTGATTTCGGAATACCACGAAGGAATTATATCAAAATAATAAGATGAAACTAGATCCGAAGCCCGGTGATGAGGCGTGCTCTGATTGTGGGCCGTAACCATTACCACTACAACTCCTTACCTAAAAGGGAAAGTCCGCCCTGAGGTTAATTAATTGCAGCAGAAAAATTAAAGCAACACATGAGTGAAGGTTTGAATAAGCTCCGTCAAAGGAACAGAGAGTTATGCAGTTTTAAAGGTGTAATTCTGTGATGCCACTTGCGAGTTGGTCTCCCATATACTGTGTACTAATCCTTTTGAAAATGTTGAGTCTTTTTTCAAAAAGACATTATACCATTTTACCTGTGCATTTGATATAATATCAAACACGCACACCTCAATGAAGAAATATCCCTTCATAAAAAATGCGATTTAGGGCATCATAGCACTCAACATATGGGAAAGCATATCAAAAGTCATAAAACAAAATTAAAATTAAAAAATAATGATAAATTTCTTCTCCTTTGGCGGACATTCACCAAACCTTCACTGCTGATAAGCTGCTTTCATTTTCCTGCTAAAATCAAAATCAATTTAACCTCAGGGTTGACTTTACCTTAAAGAACATGAAATTCATAATAATCTAAGATTGATGGGAAGTACTCTATACGACGAGTTTCACGGCTCACCGTGTGTAATTCCTTAAAAGGCCTGTTTGGTTATGCTTTCGAAATATCTCTATAAACAGATCTGTTCAGAGAGCGAGTGAGAAAATTAAAAAGATACTGTAGATTGAAGAGTGAAGTTTTTGTCTGAGTAGCTAGCTCCGAAATTGGCTGTTGGCTCGATGCTTTGATCTGGTTGACAAATCATCGTCAGGAGCAAGGAATACCAGTGATCATTCATAGACGTATGAACTTACTTTTCTAGACGCCAAACTTGACGCGCAATGCGTAAACTAACAGGATAAGTCACGTGACCCACCGGCTGGATCAAAATGCAAACAAGTGTTCGTGTCAAATTTGCTTAATGTGCCAAAATCCATGATTTATACCGATTTTCGCACGCAAGTTCTGCCGACTCTTATCTTCAAAACATACCTATTTGGGGACGGACAATTAAGTCTCAAATATTTATTTACAAATAAAACTTTGTGCCATTCTGGTAGGCTGGCTTACATTTCATATGTCAATATTCTCATGCATGTCGAGCAAAAAATTTGCGGTGCTCTCTTGAGGTATAGATATCTGTTGGCATATTTCAGTACTACAAGATACAAACAGGATGCATTTTACAATTGCAAATTTTACTTTTTTTTTAATCATTAGTAGTATTCAAAATTTTGTCTATCGTCTCGTGTTTTCTTTCTTTGAAACATTTTATACTAACAAATCCATTTAAATTCTCTATGGTTATCAACATTTCCATTTAAAAGGATATAGACCCATGACCGTTTACCTGTGCATTTTGTATGTATTCCTTCATCAAACCCCCCAAAAGGGACACTTTTTGGCACCATACAGCACACGCTATATTGAAAAGCAGCTCGCATGTGTCGTCACAAACTTAAAATTGATGCAAGTCGTAACTTTCTTATCCTTTGCCGGATTTTCGTCAAACCTTCACTGATATGTTGTTTTCATTTTCTGTTATGAATCAAAGCTGATTTAACTTCAGGATGAACTTTCCCTTTAACTTGTTGTATGTTAATCTCTGAGTCCATCTGTTTATGCTCTTTACCCTACAGGGTCGTATCATGGTAATGGCAACTGCTGATTGGACCATTGGTCTGTTGATCATGGCTGTGTGCAGAGGCTCAGCAAGCGAGACAACAAGTAGCGAGTTCCGTTGGCTCACGGGAGAGTCGACGTCAAGCTACGGAGCAACACCGGGTCACGCCCGGGGAACGGAACTGTCTCGGCTTGCTGACACATCCGCGATGACTCCATCCGTAGAGAGCCACACAACCCTTCCACCCCTCAACCAGACCTACTGGACGGATGATGATCTGGTGACCGCCGAGTCCGTGTGGGTTTGGCAACCGATTACGTGGGCGTGGTGGGTGATACTGCAGATGCTAGTGGCTGTGGTCGGCATCGTGGGAAACCTCCTCGTGATCGCAGTCCTCTTCCTTCGTCGAGACCAGATTCGTCCCACCGATACCCTCATCGGAGCGCTCGCCGTCGCGGATTTCTTGTCGTCAATCTTCATGATTCCGCTGCCGTCTTCGGTCCGAGTCCCACCGACTGTCCTTGGGAATGCGTACTGCAAGTTGGTACGGCCTGGTGCTTTGTTGTTTACTTGCATCTGTGCCTCTAGCTATACCCTGACGCTCATCCCAGGCGTCAAATACATCGCCGTCGCCTACCCGTTCCATCTTAAGCGGTGGGTGACTCGCCGTGTGGTGACTCTTTGTATCGGCCTAGTATGGATCGCTGCGGTTGTTGTCCAGTCAATGACGTATATATTCCAAGGGGTAAGCCAAGAAATGTCCCAATGTACCAGAGCGATTCTTTCTTTCAAGGCACAAGTTCTCATTGGCGTTTTTGTATACTTCGTAGAGTTTGCTATTCCAGCTACACTTATGCTCACAATGCAGTTACTAACAGCTCGCTCCCTCCACATTCAGTCACGTATTAATCTCGGTGCCGCCAGCGGCTCTGAATCCACGCCAGCTTCGCGCCACAATGTAGCCAAATGGCGCGTTATTCACCTGCTCATAATTGTAGTCATGATGTACATCGTTTGCTGGGGTCCGGCTTCCACCGCCTTTCTGCTCCTCAATCTTAAACTCGTTTCAGAAACTTTTGTACGCAGCTCTTTGGACCGCGTACTCGTCCTGCTCTCGTTGTGCAACTCGTGCGCCAATCCCATCATCTACACAGCTCGCTACCCGCAGTTCCGTGCCGCTTTAAGGGGTATGTTGACCTCTACAACGCGCACGAACACTCCTGTGTTCGAAGAGATCGAGAGCAAGCTCTCAAGTTCAACCGTGAAGGAAAAAGCCTAGAGAGTAGGTTTTAAAGCCAGATGGATACCAGATGGAAAATTGTTCACATAAAAGCGGTTTTCCGCTGCCGTTTACCGCCGGCATTTTTGCCGCAACGGCTTTCTCACCTCGGCAAAATCTGACAATCCTTCGACTAGCACTAATTGATAGATGCCAAGGCATAAGAAACCAAGCACGGTTCCAGCTCAAGGGGAAAGACCAATTCAGGGGGGTATACATCAACGAGGACCTGACACCCATGCGTTATGCCTTATTGATAGCAGCCAAAAGATCTACGTTGGTGAAAAGTGTCAGTACAAATTTTGGGAACATTGTGTGCAAACTCACTGATGACTCGTATAAAACGGTTGCAAACCCGGATGACCTGTTAGACATTTGCATGGACAGCATCGACTACAAAGTGTTCCGACTTCATTTGCTGGACTAACCTATATGTTTTCTTTTTCAACAATGCGACCATTATATTTGACTTAAGATGGCTGCTAATGCAGCATCATATAATTCATGTCCAAATTTGATTGATACCGAGACATCGGTAAACTCTGCAAATTCTTTCAATTTTTCAAATGTAAATGTGCGTTCCCTGAACAAAAATATTGACTCTGCAAAGCTACTTTATGAGGGCTGTATTAAGTTTAAATTTGATGTAATTGCTATGTCGGAGGTTTGGAGGGTTTTAGACAAATCTATTTTTAATTTGGAAGGACACTCCCTAGTGGTAAAATGCATAAGTGATAATTCTAAGGGAGGGGGTGTAGGGGCTTATGTCCGCTCAGGTCTTAAGTATGTAACTAAAGACTACACATTAGTACACGCAGAATCACCTTGGCTAGAAACTGATATCGGAGACAACCAAAAAGCCATCGTTGGTGTAATATAGACATGATAGAGAAAACCGAGTACGGACATAAAAGCATTTAACTTCAGATTATTTGCTGATGTTTCTAATATTTTTCGTACCATGTACGGAAAATACAAGACTGGTGTGTTGCAAATAAACTAAGAGTTAATATCTCAAAAACAAATTACATATTGTTGGGCAGCCGAAGAAATCAGTTTACCCTTCAGAGTAAATTGGAATTATATGGGCAAGAAATAAAAGAAGTAGATGTTGCTACATTTGTGGGCATACACATGGATAAACATTTGACATGTGATACCCAGATCCGTGCTGTAAATGAATCTATCAGAAGGAAGCTTGGTATTTTATTTAAATTACGATAATTTGTACCTAGGCATACTCTAATTATGTCATACAAAACATTCATTCGACCCCTTTATGGCATTGAAGTTTGGGGCAGTACTTATAAATCAAATCTTAATTGTATATTCTTTACGCAGAAAATGGCTGTACCTGCCATAACATTTAGCTTATATCGTACCCACACTCAACCTCTTTTTGAAGAGCCAAAATTGTTGAACATATATCACCTGCACAAGTTATCTGTGTGTACATTCATGTTTGATTTAGTTCATGACAAGTTGTCACATGCTGTGAAGGATTATTGCAGTATTATAAAGCATAATTATTCAACGTGACAAAAAGAAGACCAACAACGTCGTCTCCCCCTTTTCAAAACAATACAGGGGAAATTATCAAAGTCATCAGTAGGAAGTAGTTTTTGGAACGCAATCCCACAAACTTTAAGAGCAAAAACATCTCGATGTGGTTATCGAACATGTTATTGAGCGAAAAGTAAATTGTTGTTTTGTATTCCCTATAATTATGTTTCATTATGATGAACTAACTTGTACATTATTTTACTTTAATGAATCATTAAATTATAAAGACCACGTAGTTTCATTATATTTAATTATTTTAGTTTCCACGTCATTTCTTTCATGTAATATGGAATTCTGTTTGTATGAACTGCCTTAGAATTCGATTAGGAAATCATTTTCATAAAAAAGGTAATAATCTAAATACAATTCAAGTATGAAACTTTTTCTCTTTATGTATTTCCATCTCAACAGATTTGTAATCAAATGCGAGTCAGGCACGACTAGCACATGTGCTATATCTGGCTCCATATTACCATTAGTTATAAATCATCTCTGACAATTTTTTTTATTGTGACATGTGTGTTAAGTATTCATGTATCCATGTAATGAAACTGTCAGTAGAAATGTCATGTTAAATAGTTTCATATATTCTTGTCAATGATGATGATGATGGTGGTAATAAAAAAATCAATCAATCAATCAAAGGAAAGGCATGTGAAAGGCATAAGGAAAAGAGGCGTTATGGAAAGCAGTAGCGCGAAACCATCTCCATGTGGACGTACCGTAAAGACAGTGTAGCCCTTTTGCAGGAAAACAAAAAATTAGATTCTGTAAAATTTAGGTAAATTTTTTTATATGAAAACTTCCCTCTCACTATTGAGCGGAATCATATTGATTGCTCGATTACGAGTAGGTTTTGGGTGGGTCGTTGTGAGTCTAAGGAAGGTTAACTAAGTAACAGTAAGGAGAAAACGTGTATCAACAATTGCACATTTTAGTGAATTGACAACCTCAAGCAATGCTATAAGATCGACGTGTAATATGTATGTACGATTTGATCTCTAATTTGTATTCTAGTGATTGACCTAATGTGTTGAAATAAATCTAGTAGAGTTGTTGTGCATTAGTGTACATACCGTGTGTGAGGGTCAGTGTGTGTGTGTGTGTGTGTCTGTGTGTATGTGTGTGTGTGTGTGTGTGTGTGTGTGTAATCACACAGCACAATCCCCCTTTATGCGACAGAATACACCATACGCAATCGAGGGAAAGGCCCAAAACAAAACGTCCGGGTTTTCCTTTGCTGATGGAGCGTTCACGTGACCACCGGAATAAGACCCCATCATTGGCTATAGGTAGCGTCACACTGGCTGTTCCGCTGTAAACATAAGATGGACACAGGATAAAGGGAATGCTCGAAATCGGTTCTGCATCGTGAAACCATCGGGCCATTCGTTAGGACATCTTCAGCCTTCGTATGTATGTTATGACCGCAGGTGAAGTTCATCAGGCTCAGGCAGCAACTTCTTGAGCCTTGGTAAGATCTTTGGCATGCTGGCACATCGCCGGAAGGCAATGTGAAGGTTCATCGTGTCGTCCTCGGCCATCTTCGTTCATCTTCGGCAATCTTCGGCCTTCTCTGCGCGATTTTAAAATTCCATATTCGTTTCACCATCTTGAGCCAACTGCGGGACAGTTTAACGTCAGCAAATGATATTTTGGCGACCAACGAGCCTGTTAGCACGCTTTGTAGCGAAGTGTCTATGGGGCTGTATGGTTTAAGGAGTGACTTACACTGACCTTTTTCGTGTTAGTAGAGGTCAGTGGTGCTACATTCTACGCGGAAGGCTCTTGGCAGCTCACCAAACCTGATCAAGACGTTTCACGTCTAACACTTGGGGCTATTTGGCTACAATCCCCTGCAGATTCATCGGCCGTTTCTGCCTTATATCTCAGTAACACATCATAAGTATTCAATGATATCCTTTAATCTTGTTAATGGGGAAATCAGGCTGTTTAAATTTGTTCTGTTTCATTCATTCGTGGTCTTTAATGTTCCATATGTATAGTTATTTGTGGTGCCAAAACAGAAAGATTAAAGACGAGGAAACGTGGTTATACGTGGCAATATTTTGAAGGACATCCTCTTCTGATTATGTTACCTTATAAAACAAATACTGAACACTATATGCTCATTTCATTGAGAGGTTTAATCCTTTTGTATCGTAGACTTAAATGCATACTTAAGGTCGCATGCTTCTTCGGAGTGATTGTACCCCATCTACGTCAGCTTACTGAACAGTACCAGTCCGATTTGCCGTACACATACACTGACTACCAGGTGTCTAAATGTTTTTTTTTTTTAAATCGAGATTTTATATAAGGGTGAGGCGTCTGTCTTTGCAGCCGTTAACATTGTAAACATTTTATTAATACTGCTATCAATTTAGTAAAGAAATAATACATCAGATAATTATTATTGATTATATTTCTGTTATATAACAATTTTGAAATGGTTTGGCTTAGTGAATGCTATAATATGTACCATTAATGTAAATGCTCTCTTAACTGAAGTCGAAAGCTTCTTCGGAGTGGTGCTACCCCATCTACGTCATACGTGTATATGTGTGTTTGTGTAGAACTTATCATATTAAGCTGAAGAGATGTACCACATATCACTCATTTCATCGAAGCTGTTTTTTCCTCACTGTAACTTTACCCGTTCAAGATGTCACAAATGCACTTATCATACGGTATCATACCCTTTGGCGATCGAGCGAGCGGCCTAAAAATCAGATAAAAGTAAAGTTTTCTTCATTTCTTGTCGGCGCATGAGATTGTATTTTCAGCTTAGGGCCAACTGTGTCGGCAGAAGAGGCATAATTGTTAAAACACTTCATTTGGACAAAAAAGTTCCTTTTCAAGGCTGAATAGACGGTACGGACAATCTCGTTCATATCAACCGTTAGCGGTTCCGACGGGCCTGTGTTTAATGTGTAGATGCAAACACTTTGATTGAAATATTCGCGCTTAGAATGTCCTTACAGAAAGGGATAACCTATGGCAAATTATCTTTTTTGTCTTGTGAGGGTCAAACGAACGCACCTTTTGATGAAGGGAAGTGTACCCGACCAATTGAAAAGGGAGATGGAGGAAAAGAAATGAATGTTAACAATTAACCAATATTTTGACATATACGAGGGAGTGCATAGCGACCGGGCGGGAAAAATTTATAGTTTAGATTGTCGAAAGCCTTACTTTTTCGCATCGCTACATTGTATACTTTAGTACAAATGATGTTTCTTTCATCTTGTAAGGGGGCCCAAGGGGGGGGGGGGGGTGGGCATGTTCCCCCCTGCCCGCACCCCACCCCGCTTCTGGCGCCCTTCAGTGATGATGAATAATCGGCTTTAATGTAGCGCTTTCCTTAAAGTCCCAGGAATCACTCGGTAATTTCCATGTCAATGTTCACGCATTATTATATCTTCCAGAGAATCAGTCGTTCCTTTCACAAATACTGCATAATTCATATCTGTTAAAATATCAAATTATTCATTACAAAACTAATATGAAACTAGAGTTTCCTGTTATGATGTTTTTTTGCGCCTTTCAGATGTTATGTTACTGTAAGGCCAATACAGAATTAGATATCATCACGATCTTTCACCGATTGCTACTTTTTACGACTTAAAAATGATTTTTGTACGAAAAAGATAAGTCATAATTTCAGTTAAAGTGAATTGGCTTTAAAGGAAAGCTCCACATTTCAATTTCTACCGCTGCTTTTCAAACTGAAATTATCGATGTTTTGAATAGATGCAATTCCTTTGAATATCTACAAGGCCAGGGATTTATCGATCGCTTAATTTCTCCTTCAACAACCACTTAACGAGAGTCAAACATGGCCAATAATTGTATGACATAGAAAATGGAACTACGTTGTGGTTAGGCTTTTGTGCGCATTCAAAAATGAACCAGCGGGGTACCATGGAGTTCCATCTTGCTTTTCCCCTTCTCGACAGATGATCGCTCCTATATTAACTCAGTATGTGTCATGTGTGGATATTTTATCAGTAATGTACACAAATCCTATAGAGCAGCATGCTGTTTAGCACACCGAGAGTTAATTTCATGGAGAAATATCGATCTCAGCGCTTTTAGTGAACAAACATAGAGAAAGGGGTTATCTTGGAGATGTCTTTCTGTTAAGCTTTGGGTACTCGGGAAACCAAAATATAGGCAGTTAAAGAAAAGTTGTTCCTAAAAGGCGGAGCTTAATCCATACTTTCTACGTTTCACGTAAGAAGACGGAAAATGTATTGCGAATTGCTGGAGAAGTCTTTAAATACCTTTTTTTAAAGTCTTTAAATACAATAAGACGCGGTGGCTTGTTAGTATTTGGTCATATAGGGCCTTCGTACACCTGCTGCTTACCGAATCACGGTAGTTTTCGTTAGAATAATTTGCATCGGAATTACCGTGTAATAACTGCTGATCTGTTAACCTCAGTCTTAGCCGATTGGTGACTTGTGATTTGTTTCCAGCAAAACTCCAAAGTGACTTATATCACTGGAGTTTGAGTTGGTCTTCGGAATTTCAGGCCGACACATGAATGACTAGTATACAACCGAGTGAGCCGAAAGAGATTTGGAAGAAAAGAAGATTGCGTATTGCATCATAACTTTTGAACCTGAGAGAGGACAATATTATTTATTAATTCAAGGTAAGAACATGAATTTGTTTGCTTTTGTTTATCAATTTTAATTAGATTTATTAAAACACTCAGTCGCATGTTTTTTTTTCAGTGAGTCCATTAATTTCAAAATGTAGTCACAAACACAATGATTAACACGACAATACTTTGGGCTAAATACATAATCCATTAAAAAAACATACACACATTATCATGATGAAAAACATAATAATGAATAAGGTACTTTTACTTCATATTTCTGCATATTCATGATTTTATCAAACACATTTTGCTTTGTATTCTAAACTACGGGGTATAACTTGTTTATTGAGGTAAAATATTAATATAAATGTCTGTGTTTTTATAGAAAGTTGTTCAATCCTAGTATATATAAATATATTCAATTAGTTTTACAACGTGCAAACGGGTCTTTTAGTTTGGTCTACTGGACAATGTTGTTCATAATAGCAAGGTTCTCTTCAGTTAATCCAGGGATGTGTTACGAAGGAGAAACAACACGAGCATAATGCATTCAAACATCTGTATGAATACTAAAGCGTGCTAATGAATTTCCAAAGCATTCAACAATCACTACAATGCTTTGCTGTCCCATGCGCAGCACCGACATTTAGCTGCTGTTAACTTGGAAAAAAAATTCTTTACCTCCCTGTTTTGTCTCTCGAAGCTGTGTTTCTTATCACATTTGTTTTGCAATTTTCAAGAAAGTTAAGGGCAACACCATTAAAGATCCTGTACTCGGTTATCTTCTAAATAATTATTGAATGATGCACAAACGGCGATATAAGAATATTCTTACACAATCTACCTATTTCTTCTCTTTCCGGATTTTCCGAAAATGTGTGATTTCATCATTATCAAAATTATATATTATAAGCTGTGTATTTTCATTAACAGAGTTTGCGTGTATTTGCGTCCTGTTGAGATATTGTACTAGAAATAAACTGTTTATTTTTGTTCGCTGATATTTCTTTTCCTCACGAAAGTATTGCTGCAATCCAACAGAACTGGACAAAAGAAGTAAGACTAATTTCTTTTGTTCTCTGAGAAACCGTTGCTACACAATCCTGTTAGTTATCATTAAACCCCCTGAAAAAGCACATGCTGAGACCTCATAATTTTTCGGCGGTGTCACGCATGGGTTCAAAGAAAAAAAGTTGCTTCATATCCTTCTATAACACATCCATGGTTATTCCTTTTATAAAACCACAAAAAAGTAAATGAAACAATATTGATATTAACAAAAACACAAATACGACAAGTGAACCAGTTCTTGACAATGAGGGGTCAACGAAAATGGAAGCAATTAGCCTTTTAAAAATGACCCCAAAAGATTCCCAATTATGAAACATATACGAACTTTGAAGTACAGATTTAGAGGAATGTTTATGATTTAAATTATAGGGAGTTGGGAAAAGCTTGAAATTATTTGAAGATAATAAACATTCACCTCAAGCACTAGGTTTAATAACTTCCCATCTTTCTTCACCCTTTAATAAATACTAATGATTGAGCTTTCAAGCCTTAAATTGATGTTGGATTACGCTTTAAAATAATATCTCAACTTTTCAAAATATGCTACAAATTTATGAATTTATGTTTACATGTAAAAAAAAAAGAAGATGAAATGTATAATTCAATTCAGTTATGTAAAAAATCTAAGACTCTATGTTCAGTCATGCCAAATTTGTACAAGAGATTATAAATAAATATCCTTGGATGAAAATTATAAATCTACATTAATTACAAACACACATTCGACTAAATTGTGTACTCCAAAGGATTTGAGCAAGTATATACTGTATAAATTAAAAAAATGTAATATGTTCATGTACAAGTGCATGTCGAGATGTAATCTTGTACCTTGAAGATTTAAAGGAGACTATTTTATTGTGCTTATTCCGTTGTTTGAACGATGAATAGGATTTTCTTTGCTAAACGGTCAGTTTATGCAAATAAAACATTATTTGAATAACTAATAGCAAAACAAATTCCTTCAGAAAAAGTAAGCCGGAAAGTCGTACATCTCGCTGTCAAAGAATTATTTTTCCTTGCTTGTTTAAGTTGCAAGAAACATTTTCTATTAGCTGCATTCGACATAAGGTATCACTTGCAACTAGGCTATTGTAAAGTTAAAAAGGTGAATGAACTATAAACATTTGTATGTTGAAATATTGTTGATTCTCTGACAATACTTCTTTAAAAGAAGTTAACAGTAATTAGTGTAAATACGAAAGTCACTTGAAGCAAATGTCGTTGTAGAGTATGGCCTAATAATACAGAACTTACAACTTGCTATTAGGTGAGAGCAATTTCAACATTATTTGAAATTAAGTTGAATTTTTTTATTAAAGAAACATGTATTTTTTTGTAGTTTGGTGATTCACGTAATATTTTAGAGTTTGCTTTTGTAGCTTTGCAGAGGGAAAAAGTCCGGGAAAAAGTACCTTTGAACCTGATATTAAGTAAACAAAAATCATGGTAAATGGTAATAGAGCAAATAAAATTCATCTAATATGCGCTGGTAATTTGCAGGTGTTAAGGCACACTCCAATTCTAAATCATCATTTAAATTTCACTCAGCATTTATAACCCACTGAAGAAATTTACAATCTACCGTGATAAACATTTGTAATAACAAATTTATTTCTACAAGTAAACACAAAGACACCGTGGAAGAAAAGGATTTCGATATTACGATTATACAAAAATACTGAAATGATTTTCTTCTCCGGTGTCTTTATCAATTTGTTTGTAGATGTATTTACATTTCCAGCGCCATCGCCACCTCATATACATGAATTTTTATTTATATATGCACACACATACACACACAAACACACACGCACACACACACACACACACACACACACATACGCATATTTTGTTTAAAAGACCTGTTTATCAATTATATCTTTATAACAGGGCTGCAATATGGGTTTGTCCATTGCTAATGCGGGCGTTATTCTGTTAATATTGGGCTTGTCGAGCGCATCTGAGGGCACGACCCCAGCTACACAGCCGATGAGGGCCGTTACCGCCATCTTGCCAGGCTTGGAAGGCGAAGACGAGCCGGCGCTGTCCACTCAAATAGCAACCTCATCGTCGACTCTCCCCGAGATCGAGAGCACTGACGATCGTGAAGGGACGACTGCAGAGCTCGGATGGGATTGGCAGGCGATTTCGTGGTCGTGGTGGGTGATACTGCAGACGTTGGTGGCCATATTTGGTATCGTGGGGAACCTCCTCGTGATCGTAGTCCTGTTCGTCCGTCGAGAACGGAGTCGGTCTACCGATACTCTAATCGGGGCTCTCGCTGCAGCTGATTTCTTGACGTCAGTCTTTATGATCCCGTTGCCCTCCCCTGCTCGAGTCCCGCAGACGCACCTCGGCGAGGCGTACTGCAAGACGTTGTTCATACCCATAATGTTCTGGGTGTCTATCGACGCCTCCATCTTCACCCTGACAGTTATTCCTGTCGAGAGGTACGTCGCTATCGTCTACCCATTCCACTTCAAGCGCTGGGTGACGCGACGAGCAGTCATAATGTGTGTCCTAATGATCTGGGTTGTTTCTCTTCTGGCAAACACCTTCGTGCCTTTCATAGCTAGCGTAAACCCAGCGACATCCCACTGTACCACGGCGTATTCTTCTCAGAAGGCACAACTTGCTACAGCGTGCACTCTCTTCAGCGCGCTATTTGCAATTCCAGCTCTCGTTATGCTTATCCTACAGGCTCTCACGGCACGCGCCCTCCACGTCCAATCCCGTATCAATTTTGGTGCCGACAACCACTCTCAATCGAAGCCAACATCACGCCACAATATAGCCAAATGGCGCGTCATCCACATGCTCTTCATTGTGGTATTGATGTTCATTATTTGCCTGGGCCCATCCAACATTATGTACTTGTCTATGGATATTGGAATAGTATCCAAAGAATTTATCAATAGTCCGCTCGATCGCGTCCTCCTCATTCTCGGTTTCTGCAACTCGTGCGCCAATCCCGTCATCTACACAGCTCGCTACCCACAATTCCGTATCGCGTTAAAGGAGCTCTTTACTTCTACAACACGCTCAAGTTCCTCTGTGTTTGAAGAACAAACGGAGAGCAAGGCCCTCTCTTCGACGGTGACCGAAGAAGCTTAAATATTGAACAAGTCCACAATAGATCTTACACAAGTGCCATTGTGAGGCTTAAAGTTAGGCCCTCGAGATATTCAGTCACAGTCCATAATGACCATACCATTCCTCCGTATTGTAATTAGCAGTGCTTAGAATCGTTACAATTCTGTACAAGTTACACCTGATATGCGTAAAGAAAAATGCACCGTGCGAAAATAAGCCACTAAATATAGAAAATAGGGAAAGAAATATCACGGCATTTGCCACTTGTTTGACGTATTGATATTTTTCACTGTGTTTATTGTATTTATCTCGTATATCAACTAAAGTAGTCAAGTTTGTCAATTGGTTACGTATGTCACTTACTGGGGGTCACCAATGCGGATCAATTATCATGGAAGTCCTGTCACAGCGCAATGGGTCATGACATGTTCATGGGTCTGCACTTGAATACAAAGACAGAAGTCAGAGTCTGCGATGCCTGGTTCTGTAATTTTCTTGCACTGTGTTGCGATCACAAGAGCACATTTATCGTAAGGATACTTTCTTGAGATGTTTAGACATAGCTGATGCTTTTACTCATAACATAATAGCCATTTAAACTGCACCGAACAAATAAAAACAAATAAGTGGCACATAATTCTTAGCAGGAGAGCTTTGAATTGGCCTCAATTAACGTGTCACATTAATGAGTGACGTCCTACCGAAACGTCAAAAAAATTATGCCCCAAACCTGATGTTTTTCTTTTTGAACAAAAAAATTGCACCATAATATACATTAATGCTAAATATGTTATCATATACATTGTTATCATGTTATGTTATCATTGTTATCATGTTATCCATATACATGTCATCATATACATTGTCCGACAAAAGAAGTTTACCACATCGTATGCTATGATCGGATGTAGTAACATTGTATATTTAGCATTAAATGTCCACCTACAGGAAAACTCTTGAGTTTGTTTATGTGTTATTTGCATGGGTTCAACTCTTATAATATTAGACATTGGCTGGAGAGTAACTGACAGGAATACATGCAGAGAGATATAATGAAGAGAGAGAGAGAGATAGACAGAGAGAGAAAGAGAGAGAAAGAAAGATGGTTAAGCGGATGAAATGCGAGTATGTAGAGAGGAAGAGAGATGGAGGAAAGGAGATAAAAATTCTTAGAGGGAAGGTCAGCCATGCGCAATCCCTTTCTGTGCCATCGTCGCCTATCTGCACCAGTACTACACGTATATAGTGATATAATTGTGCATCAGAAACTGCATCATAACTACACGTCAAAGTAAGAAGCACACACACACACACACACACACACACACATCATATAATTGTGGCGCACTTTTGAGCATTCTGACCCGCTGTGCCCCGCCAGATGCACGTCATTGCCGAGCTCCACATGTTTATCATTGCTGAGCTCCAACGTGTGTGATCTATAGAAGATACAGACGACACCCCCCCCCCCCCCCCCATGACAGGATATCAGCTTGACAGCCACATACGGAGTTAACTCTTCATGCGCCGTGGGAATATGTTTCCACAAGTGATACACACAACTCATTGAACAATCGTTTATTTGGCACTCAAACGGTTAAAAACCATCAAATCATCTCACAACCCGTCGGGGCGAATGACCATGAAGGCTTAATCAAATAAATATCCATCAATTAAATCCGTGTGTTATTCGCCCTTGCCATTGTCAATAACCTTCCCCGCACAAGCGGTGTTAATTAATTAATTTCACCATGCCCTTCTACCAGAAGTCACCAGGTAACGCCAAAGAGTCACATTGACTCAGCGACAGCCAATGTGTTGAATATGTGTTGTATAAACTTATGCATTTTTAAATTAAATTTTCATTAATTGATCATAGATTTATACATGTATTCATTTGATGTAGTATAGTAGGTACTCAGTTATTACGTCTTTTTTATTCATAGTTTTATCTCGAAAAAAAATTCTTCATGATTTTATGCCACTTAAGGTTAGCCCGTCTTTCTTCATTTATATTTATTAATGTGTTAAGATGGTAGCACATTTACGTAGATGTGGCATCCATGTACGTTTGTATCCCAAAATGTGAATAGCGTTCACACATCAGTATGAAATCAACACGACATTGATGTCAAACGAACAAGCACACACACACACACATACACGCGCACACGTACACACACACACGCACACATACGCACACACACACACACACACATACACGCGCACACGTACACACACACGCACACATACGCACACACACATACACACATCTACGCACATACTTACACACATGAAGCATATATATTTAGCAAAGAGAATTCAAATGTATCATACATCATTTGAAAAAACGAAAGTAGTGAATAAAACTACGAAATTATACCCTTATCGTAAAATGATTTAAAGAACCCTTCTCTCTCACCGCTCTCCTCTCACCCATTAGAGAAAATGAAGCAAATATATTCCCATCACAAAGTGTATAATGGTATATAGTCAGACATGACTGAAAAGGTGATGATGAAAGATGGACAAGGTGTACCTGAGCCTGCCGTGACGTCACAGCTGCAGTGAAACAATATTTGTTTTATATTACCCTCACCATGTATGCGTATCACATCTCGGTGTCCTGGCAACCAGCTGAATTATCCTGCGTTCGAACCAATGTTGCCTCTCTGTCTACGAGTAGGGGAATATTACACCCAAGACATGCCAGACGTATTGGGATGACGAAGGACATGTATTTCAATATTCCATTAGCGAATTCAATTTGTAAGGCATGAGCGATTTTTGAGGCAATGACACGTTGGCTATTTTCCTTTGCACGTCCTTCCAAATTAAGGCAATTTGCGATACCCCTGGTCATGTAATCTTCGGGGATTTCAACTTTGAACAGAACATAGATCTGCAAGATTCTCTTAACTTATCACTCAATCGTGAACCAATCAAGCTGATGGGTTCGATTACAAAACCCATTACAAGTCGACAATGCGCAGCGGCATTTTTGCATGAGTGTAATTTGCCCATTTCAATCTTATTCGAGCATCGTGATATGAATGCATTAGCTGCATATGACATTTTCTGTATTCCATAAAAGCCATCACCATTTAACTTTTGCTTTCAGACGAGAAATGTCGAGAGCACATTTCCAGCAAGTTTATCCCTCCCTGCCCGTTAAATGTTTCCTTCTCTCCCTTATTTGTTTATGTTATATGATAAACCTCGTTGCGTACTTAATTCCCGTGATAGAAGAACGCCTATGGGTACCCTTATCACCTAGTCGTCTGGAGATAGCATCTCCAAAGATATTTGGACATGTTTTGACAAGTTCAGTGGCATATGCTCTCATGAAAGCGCATAATGAATTTACAAATGGCATACTCAAAGTTGAAAGTTGACAGTTGACAGAGTTGAAACATAACGGGAACACAAAACGTATGACATTATTACACTTACATTACATTACATTATAATACATCTTCATTATACTACGTATTCTTACGTATATAATGATCAATTTTGTTATAGTCTATAAGTTTGGATTTAGTTTTAATTCCAAAGGTCATGGAGGATGCCATTCTAAAAGGATTTTTTTCGAGAGAACGAGCTTATACGATATATGCTTGTCCTATAAACGTGATCTTTGATACATCACATAATTATGCTTGCTTATTCTTAACTCTGCGTATAGGACAAAAGATCTCTCTGGATATTCTGCTCTAGTCTCGAAGAAGCAGAGCGTTTTTGTTTTTGTTGGAAGGCTGTAAGGAATGACATTGGATTAAGTGCAGTCTTGCCGATTCGAAAAGGAGTTAAAAGTTAAAAAAAAACCCCGTCATTTCAATTACATCAATAGGCACACTTCAAATACAAATATGATAATTATTTTCCTCTAATGGCACTTGAAATGATATTAAAACGTCGTGCTAAGAGCAGAATCACAGCCACAAGCGCAGCACACCTCTCATGAAATGACCAAACGCACGTCTAAACAAGCCAAAGCAAAGTTCTATTTTATAGTTAAAGTCAAAATATGGCGTTCCTTAGACGTCAGCGCGCGCTACGCCTCGCGCCTTCCCTGCGTCCTAGTGCAAAGAACATAGTTCTGTGCGTCATATCGCTTACACTCGTACTGTATTAAAATCCGCCACCGTAAACGTTAAAAGCCCAACCCGGAGTGGATACCATTGCGCGTTACCATGTAACCGAGGTATGCTGTGAAGCACTCGCGCTCTCAGATATCATTACACGGTAACAGCTTAACGTCCGCCCGGGGGACTCTACATAACGGGCGTGTGTGTGGACGCGGGTTAACACGGAGACATGTATATATGCATTTACATACACGGAGTTTTCTGAAGCCGCGGACCATTAATGCCTGCTGGCGTCGCGGGGGACGGGTCGGTGATACCACATCTACCCGAGATCTGCTGGTGAATCGCAGGTGAGTTTGTGTTTACTGTTATTGAGATATCAACCATTCCTGTACCATATAAAATGCTTCTCTATAAGCAGATAAGATATGCGTACATTTTTGGTGACAACATACACACCTGTCACAAAAAGATTTTATATATACGTGGTTTGTTTATGTGTATACCGTATTACTGAATGTTCTGGATATTTATGTTATGCAATGTCAATACAGTTGAGTGGCTTATCTAGCTTTAACCATTTGTGTGCCAGATAAACTGCTGTTCTACGGGATTTGCGTGTATTACTTGTGGAAAGGAGCACATGTGACATTCAACTGTAAAGCAAACATTTGTGCGGTAGCAACCTCTAAAAGTAAGCGTAGTGTTGAAAAAAATCCTTGAAGCTAAGCTCGTGCATGGCGATAAGTATAATACATATATATATATATGTATAATACAAAATATAGGAAAAAACAACAAATATAATGTGAATGTATTACGAACACAGCTTTATGAATGGCTGACCCCAAATGATGACATTCAAATGTATCAACAACAAAATCCTATACAATCCACAGTACAGACAATTAACAATTTAAATAAATTTAAAATGAATTTAAAAATAAAACGAATTAAACATACTATTTTCACCAATAAATACCGTTTGAGATGTATCTTAAGAGTTATTTAAAGAACGCCAATGTATGTACATAACTAGTGTGAATGGCAAGGCAGCGAGCAAGGCAGTAAGCAAGCGATAAATATTCTGAGATTTAAACATGCGGAGCCATAAACAGTGTTGGAATGGGTGGCGCTGTCAATACCTAAGATGATATATGTCCACTCCATTAAACCCTTTTACACAATTCATGAAACTCGGCGTGGACTATCAGTAAGCTCTAACGATATCATGTATGAAATCTCGCAGTCGAAACTTCGCAAACCTTTTCTGGAAAAATGAAAATATATCCTTGATTACCTTTGCAAGACTCAGTTTCGGAGCGACCATGGTATACATTCATTTTACCGTATTGCAGCGGAGAATACCATGATGACATATCTACTATGCATCAAAAGTGCAGTCCATCCTGATTGATTGGAAATCATTTGTGTGCTCGACCAATTACTAGTTTATAGGCGTTTTGTGCATTAGCGGCGAAATCATGTAAAAGTCGCACATTCATGGTTAACACGGAAGAGGGACCCATTGAAACTAATTAGTGACGTACACGTAGCGCAACGTGATCAACGTGCTACTGCGTAGAGATCGTTTAGGGCGCAGTTTCTTTTTCAAATGCTATTTGGTTCTACACAATCGTATTTTACCACAAAACTAACAAGAAATGTCCACATGAGAGAGAGAGAGAGAGAGAGAGAGAGAGAGAGAGAGTACTGGAATCTATGAGTGAGACTAGATTTTGAAAGTGTTATGTATTTCTTTTTCTTTGCCTTGTAGACCGGTCTGGATTTTGGACTTCTGTTTTATTCATTTGTTATTGTAATACAATCTCGGTATTGGCTCTGCTCTTGAGGTGCACATATTTATTGCTTGTTCGTTTTTCTGCCTCCTATTGTTTTTTTTTTTTTTTTATCTTATAATGTTATTTTAATCTTGTTAATCATATGTAAATATTGTAATTTGTGTTGAATTTCAATAGAAACTATAAATATAAAAACAAGAAAATAAATGTCCACATCACAGTTTGGATCTGATTAGGTTCATTAGTTTGTAATGTTCAAAATAGCATTGCCATTGTAGGGTCTGGATGTAATTTGTATTGTGGACAACCAACCCAAAATGCCAATATCACATTCCTAAAATATTTAAGTCAATATAGACCCTCTTATAATCACGCCACATTACAATAAACAAATATTGGTGCCTCAACCCCCCCATTACTTTACTTATTATTTTACATAAGTATAAACTCATCTGTACGTTAAATCTCGAGAAAATGTTTAATTTCTGACAAGAGCTCTCGGGTCTTAAACGTAGTAAAATCTATTCGACGAGCGCATCACAGATTCGTACCTTTTCAGTCCAAGAACACGTTTATAATAATAATTATATATGTAATTTATATAAAGCTTGATACAGTGTCTCTAAGCGCTTTAGAGAGAGGAAAACACAAGGACAAAACGTACATCCATATAGATTTGAAATAATTGCCTAAAGTGATAAGTCTTGAGATGGTTCTTGAAAGAGTCTTAAGAAGATGCTTCACGGATGTGTGTTTTGTTCTGTAGTATTGGGGCAAGAGTAGAAAAAGAACGATCACCATCGCGTATCAAGGTACGGGGTCCTGAAGTTATATGAAGGTGAGCTGTTGTAGAAGAACGGGGTGTCTTGTTTCTGAAGAAACTGAGATTGAGTGGAGAGAAACAAGGTACTGGAGCGAGATTATGATTTATGAGCGAGGTTTATGAGGCCCAACGATCCATCTCTGCTATCACAAAGTCTTTCCTGTGCTCTACATGGCATATGAAATAATTATCAACCTTAACATGTAGGTCTGAGGGTTATCCAGTTCCTTTACGAGTCGTCCGATCCTATATGATATTATATGCTCTCACTTATAAACCAAACACAACAAGTAAGTAAGTTCCCCCTAAGCAAAATAGCACAACTTTTTAGCGAAGAGATTTTGAGCAAAATAATTTGGCAGGATTGTTCATTAACTTATTGACTAACTTCTGTGTAAAAATCACATTAATCCAATGAGTCATGCATGAGTGGGCAAATTTTAAAGGCAAAAATGTCACTTTTCAAAAGTCACAGGGGTAATTGTTTATGCGATTTTAACAATACATTCTGGCCTTTCTTGTGCGATTTTCTAAAGTGTTTTCATTTAACCATGACACGAAAATGACTTCTTATGTTTACATAACAGGTCATGTTACATCTTTGTCAAAATATCCAGAGTTTTATTTTTTCAAACTTTCAAACTCAAGAGGGATGAGTATTTGTTAAACTGTGCTCACTCAACCAGAACAATGGGTTAAGTGTCGGGAAATGGAATTCATCAAAAATTCATATGACAGAATCCCAAAATTATCCTTGTGATTGTTGAAAAGTGACATTTTTGCCTTTAATGTGTGCTCACTCATGCATGACTAAATGGATTAATGTGATTTTCACACATAAGCTAGTCAATAAGTTAAGAAACAATCCTACTAAATCATTATTGCCCAAAATCTCTTCAATAAAAAGTTATGTTTTTTTTTTGCTTAGGGGGGACTTATTATTGTTTGTGTGTTTAAATGCAACTAAAATACAATAATATACCATTGATATTTAGTGAAGTATTACTATTTGAATGCCCCCTGTAGCAGAGTAAAACAGAATATAGATCTGTATCGGCAGACCGTAACTGCAGCAACGTTCTTGTATGAACATGCCATCATCATCATCATCATCACCATTGTTTTAAAAATACTTATGTTGTTAGTGTTGTTAATAAAATATCATATCATATCCTATCATATACAAATATCACTAACGCAAATCCAAAAGCACTTAAGTAATTATACAGCACGATACATCTAGAATGATGATTAATCATCTAGGGTAAGCCACCATGTTGGGAGAGAGATATGATAATGCAAGAAATTAACCTAATTACACATTCCCTCTCATTAATGTCTCCAATACTCATTATACGCCCTGTCTCTCCCCGGCCACCCATCTTTCTATGCACGCGCCCACACGTACATAAACGCGTCCCTCAGGCAAGCCCAATTAACCACGCCAACCACGTTCTTCCTGATTTTGGGTCTACCTGTCGTCATCTTTCCCGACATGTACCCGCTCCACCTTCCTCTCTCTACACCCCCGGATTTTTCTGTTTCCCCCATTTCCTCTCTCATCACTCCATCCCTCCTCCCCTATCAACCCTTCCCCCATCACTCCCCCTCCCCCTCCCTTCTCCCCTATCAACCCTTCCCCCATCACTCCCCCTCCCCCTCCCTTCTCCCCTATCAACCCTTCCCCCATCACTCCCCCTCCCCCTCCCTTCTCTCCCATCCGTCTCCGCGTTTTTTATCCCCTCCCCTCGCTTCAGTTACTGGTATGTAACTCTCTTAATGCTAAACAGTGAATTTACTTTACCAATAAAACAACCCTCATGTGAATCCGCCCTCTCTCACCCCACGTTTTCTTGCTCCCCTTTTCTCGCTCGGTTCTCCCCGCATGGCATTAGCTCTATGCTCTGTTTCAATCAATAAATTGGTGTGCTCTTTGAATTGCTAATGAATTTGCTGCAGTGCAAGTACTCCCCCCCCCCCCACTTTTGTCCCTGGTCGTCCTAATGGCATCGAGTCTATAATGAATCCATTTGATCAAAGTACAACAACACCTATCCCCACTCTTTACGGTGTTCTTTTCTACCCCCTTTCTCTTTAGCTTTTCCTCTTACTCACCTTCTCATTTTCGTTCTCTCTCCCCCTCTATACACACCTCTGCCAACGTCTTTCTCTCTCTTTCTCTCTTAATTCACCCTCTCTCCTTCTTAAAATAAAGTACACTAAATTTAGAATACAATCGTCGAGCATGTTATTTCTTGGAAGTTTTATAAATCAGTACCCTTTATCTTGTTAACCATATCCCTCGCCATCCTCCATTCTCTGCTTTACTTAATTCTTCTCTTAAGTCTTTCAAAATTTGTAACTGGGAGGAGAAAGATTCCGTGATGCAATATATCTATCTATATATATATATATATATATATATATATATATATATCTATATAATATATATATGGTTGAAATACTTCAGCACAGCCACTTCCGCTAGGCTTCTTTTTAATCTTGCATTAACGCTGTATGCAGCATTGGAGCATTTTGTCAAAACTAATGCACGCCAAACTCATATAGCAGTATATTGGTCAGCACATGGAGACCTAAGTCTCATCGTTACAGGCCAAGGCTCATTTACTGTCTAGTAAAGCTAATACACTCCGTACAACATATACCTTGTTCAAGCCTCTTGAAATAACCACAGACGGAACGAAATTGTCACAGTCGTAAGGCCCTACATCTGGAAATGTGACGTCACCTTCGTGCATAAAATCTAATGATCGGGTCCTGCGATTCAGCCAGTCGCAGAGTCGCACGACTGATCGGATCGTATCGTTTGCGGTGGCCTTTAGGTCGATATAATGAACAAACTGAGAGTGATACACTAGTCAGAATAGCTCCTGGTATGAATATCTTCTTTTTGTAACCATCAAGGAAAGCTGATACATCACCTACCATGCTCTATCTATTTTTCACGGTTGCTCATCGACTGCACTGAACATGTTAAAACCTAATAAAGGAAAGTTCTGCATAAAATATGACACACATGACATTTATGACACACTTCCAGTGCGCACACACATGGTATTCGGCAATCTGCAATATCTTGAAAATTGCTTTCAAGTTTCATATAATTCAAGCACCCGCCATCGTGACGTCGCAATAGGAATAATTCCAATAAAAATTGGCCATTTTATTGCATGTTCTAAGGATGTTTAAAGCATAATCTAAATAAGCATAATGTTGTTGATATAACATCGTTCTAACCATTGGTACATTTGTATTCCTTGCAGTGCGATCATGGCTTCAAGTGAGATGAATGAAGGAGACTCGTCTCAAGTTCATTAGGACAACTACGGGATCCTAGTCAACTGGTTTATTCTGACATCCTTGCAAAGGAGGAAACCTAATCAGACGGAGGAGATTCGTCCTAAGCGTAACGTGTTGATCTCCCACATCGTTGGCAACTGGATCTCTCTGACGCCACTTGCAGGTAATACGGGCAGCCACGTTACAAAAGATTTTAGTCTAGCAACGCAGACTGGTTTTAAAAACATGTGGCACTTAAAAGAATTCAGCAAACCTCGGGCTTCCTACAGCCCACCGACAGTGCACGGGAAACTCTGGCGGCTGAACTTCAGCAACAGCTTCCCTCTGAGGGGACGGAACGCCCGCTGCATGGTCCCGACATTAGATGGAAGAGTCACCGTAGGGTACGGTCCGTCCGCCCCTGGTCTTACAAACTCGGGCGAGAAGGGAGTCGAGATCTTCACGTTAAGCGGATCCCAAGCGGACGAGCTGCTGGACGTCGAAGTCAGCGGAGTGTCCGTGTTCCGCAATGGTCGCTACGTGGTCCGGAACGCGGCCAATGCGTTGACCATGTACTACGCGGATTGGAGGCGGTTGGACCATGCAGCGTTCGACGTGCTGGAGTGGGAGAAGGGCGCGGGAGGAGTGGCGGTCGCGGATAACAGTCGTATCTACGTGGTGCACCAGACGATCGAAACAGTTCGCGTATACACGCCGAAAGGTGGGAAACCCGTCACGCAAATCCTCTGTAGGGGAATCCCCATTTCCGACCTTCACGTCATGTCAGACGGCAAGCTCCTGGTGACCAGCGACGACGGCGGGTCTGCAGTCAGGATCATCGAAAGCGTGGACGGAGACGGAGTCGAGCGTTTTGCCGCGTTCGAAGAAGACGCGCATGCGAGCGCGACGGTGCTTCACGACGGACGTGTACTTATCGCGTGGGTCAAAGGTCAATGTCTAACGATCAAACTCTTTACCCGTCAGTTAACGCAGATCGGCGTGGTACTGATGGACTTCGAGGTAGATGGAACAACACCGTGTCGGTTAAGAGAAACGTCTTCGGGGGAGATCGTGTTCAGCACGCAACAGCACCTGTATTTCTTCACCAAAGGCTTCCCGGCCCTCCGGTTGTAGAGGGCGCCAGTGCTGTTACTTTTCGATTACACAGTACATCCAAATGTAAATAGGCGGAGAGTGTTAAAGACTACCGCTATATCACGAACCTTTACCTGTATTCGGGCAGAGGACATTTGCAACTGATTCATATTTTGGTCTGCGTAATTCATCTTCGTCGATTTACACTGTCTTCTTGTGCCCTTTCGTCCCACATGAGTCAATGAAGATCAAAATGATTAATTGAAATGGAATGACCTAGATCAAATTGTCGTTGTTTCATGAGTCATGGCCTGTGCAGGGACTGTGAGTTGGATTACTTCTGTCCAACTCCGCGTTTATTTAATTGGATAGAATCAGTCAGGGTTGTGAATTGTTATTTTTGTTATGAAGAGGGTCTTTATAGATGTGGAATAAAATATAAGCACAATTGCAATTGATATGTTCTAAAACTGTAAATACACAGGGCAAACAAATATCTCACTTATTGCGCAAAATTAAAGTACCATAATCATGGCAAAACCAATCTGTTCAGGTTATCCTGAAATCTGAGAAAACTGGATTTTGTGATTGCGACAGAATGTTACTCTTACATGATAATGACGGGCCAGTCTTCTAGATTGCTAGTGGCCCTTCTACTTCATATGAAAGCAGTTTAAAATTGAAGTTTGTGTGATAGATGTTGTAGAATTACTCAGTATTTGTTGTGAGTACTACATGTATGACATATTTTCCTTTTTTACCAAGACGACAAATATTTCTTTAAGAATGGATGCTTTTTGGCAGTATGTGTAAGAAATGAGTCATTGTAAACTCAATGTAACAAGTATTCAGTAAATGATTGGTATTAATACATGATTTGAAATTCAAATCTGAAAATCACTTTTTCATTGACATGTGGAACAAACTGTGTTCTGATGCGATCGTTGGCCTGTGGTGCTCATGGACTATAGCTGGTGTTCTCTGTGGCCAATTCTCTTGGCTGTGTATGCATAAGAGTTTGCCATGGCGCTCAACATGAAGATGAAAATACATAACCCCTGAAGAAACACAAAGGAGAAGGAAAGTTTGCTGGACATTTCGGCCATAGGCTTTTATCAAGAGTCATAAAGACCTTTGGCCAGATATTGAACAAAGAATTTTTCTCCGGCGTATTTATTCAATTTGTAGTATTTTCATCTAGCACATAGAGAGAGAGAGAGAGAGAGAGAGAGAGAGGGGGGTGGGGGCAGAGAGACAGAGAGAGAGAGAGGGATATGCTAGCGCTTAAGGTATGGTGGGAAGGAGATGTGGTGGTTAATGGGGAAAACATTTGATGACCCGGAGGCTCTTAATGATAGGAACACCACCACTTACCACGGTGTCCGCCAGGGCACTTTGATTTTCATCCTCTGACGATCTTGGATGAATCAAACGCTGATCAATACATATCATTACTTAATATTCACTATCGGCAATTATTTTGTAGTCATATCCACTTCCGGTCTAATGTACTACAAGCACTGTATGAGACCGGAAGTTGGTGTAGGTGCACAAATTGCCCAGATGTCGCTGCACGGTGCATCGTGGGATGACTATTCATTATGCGGAACGGAGAATTGTGCAAACCTGCAACAAAGGAAAATACAGATTTAATAAACGCGAGTTACCAGAAAGCGTTCTTTTCTAACACAATCACAAAAATTTACCTGTTTTGGGGTAAGCTTTTGCTTGATAGGTTGTAAAGCTTCGTCAGACCGTTAATTGTAGCTGTATTAGCTGTCGTAACAGGTTACGTTTAACAATTCAAGCTTTACCCATCTCAATATCAAGCAAAGAAAAGCCCACTGACTCATACATTTAATGCACATATGGTATTGAGGGAGTTAAATACTGTACGTGTTTCGTCAGCTACCGAAGTTTGACAGCCATCATTCCGTCGCATTTGTACATGTGGGAATGCCATGAAGGTTGAGGCGAGTGCGAAAATGCCTGAGCCCCACGTCCTCCGTACATTGTTGCCATTTCTTAGGGCGCGTGATAGTCACGCAATCGAACGAGGACGCCGCAGCCAATTTCCTAGAAGGTTGGTTGAATGCAATGCACAGGCCCGTCCTATTGACACTTCGAATCAATATCGAGTGCGTTCAGTCAACAGCACCGGTAACTCGCCTTATGTAAACGTACAACATTGCATTACTGAAACGACGATGGACGCAACGACCTGGTGTTCAACAGCGTAACACTTTCTGTACCATATCAAGTAAAACGCATTATTTCCATACAGCCGCAGTTCTTCATGTACACAAAGGTTTACGAGTTCCTGTAACCACTGCATAGAAACTATACAGTATGACAGAGAATGATAACTAGACATCTTTATCTTCATTATTATTATTATTATTATTATTATTCTTATTCTTATTATTCTTATTCTTATTATTCTTATTCTTATTATTATTATTATTATTATTCATGAACGGTTATGTTTCGTTTTGTTACACTTTGTTATCGTCTGAATCTTTGCAGCTAGTCGCAGCTTCAGTAATGAAGACGACATCACAAGGATTGAATAAAGACTGTTAACAACCAGGGGGGTGTTTCACCAAGCTGTTCGTAAGTTACGAACGACTTTACGAACGACTGGTGATCCCTTTTTGTGCTAAATCAGATTCTCAATGAACAAAGTGTGGTAACGCATTTAGCAAAAGAAGAGATCACCAGTCGTTCGTAAAGTCGTTCGTAACTTACGAACAGCTTGGTGAAACACCCTCCAGTTTTCGTTGCGCATGAATACGTATTCTGTAGTCTGAAGACAATAAAATAACTCGCAATACAAAGGAAATGTAACAGCTGATATACAATGAGATAGTGATTCATGCAAATCTCCTTTTGTGGATATAAGCACACATCTAGAGATATGGTTACCTACATTTAACAACCTGCATCATATTGCAAATACGTTTTCAATTATTGTAACTTACCATCAATGATAACCACCATGGCAACAGCCAAAATGCTCTTATCATTGCACATGTTGCCATGGTAGTTGCCATTGATGGTAAGTTACAATAATTGAAAAACTATATGCAACATGGCCCAGTTAGCCTATGAATTAGCCCGCCACCACCAATATAGTATTTACACGGTGAACTCGCCTCTCGGATCGCATCCACGAGTCTGACGCGACTCTCCAGTCAAGATCACGACTTTGTGTTTACACGCTGCTCGGATTGCTGGGCCGAACAGATAATTGCTCGACTCCTGGGGAAGTCTCTGAAATTACCCAGAATCCTCCGCGAAGCCGTAGCCAATGCAATGCATTCTGAATAATCACCGGGGCAGACTCGGCTTTGCGTTTACACGCGAAAAAATGCCGTAATTTGTTTTTTTTTTCCACAGTAGATATAATAATACAACCATACTATTGTAAGCAAGCAGCAAAATGATAAATATATGAAATAATGCACAAATGATCAAGATGATGCTGAGTCTGTGGATGAGTCCAAAAAAAGCAGAGCTTATCAGCTGGACCCTTTAGACAACCCGGGCGGCAAACCAGACTCAAGTCACCGTGTAGAAGTGTTGCGTTTACACGTGGGAAAAATGGAGTCAAACTCACTTCCCCAGGTCGAGCCCGCCTCCTTTATGTGAACACGGTATACATGGAGCTATGACCTTATAACTTCCACCCTCGCCGATTGATGTATACTTCATCGCGAGTTGTCGGGATCTCCTAGCGGAGTGGACTGGTATGTGCCTTGGCGGGCCGATTTCATTACCCCGATTACCAGTGTTTGGAGAGCGGAATGCAATCAAACCGTGTATTACGTATCACAGGCTTGTCCAGTACCCTATCAGGCTTAATTGAGGGGTTGACTTAAGTAATCAAATTATAATTAGCAACTCTCCGTTCCGTTGACGTCAACCTCTTTCAGCTCTAAATTGCCCGTTCCCTCAATGCCCAGAATCGTGAGCGGGTACGCGTAGAACGTCAGAATTCATAATCAAAACACAACGAAATAGGTCTTAGAGTAGTAGTAGTAGTAGTAGTGCTACGAGTAGTGGTTATGGCAGTTTATTGAAGTCAAAGCAAATCTGGAATGGCAGTCAGGTGCGGCTCACAATGAAGCAAATTTACAAACATACGTTTAGGTGGAGATAAAGAAACAAATGTACTTGAATAACGAAAAAGTAAACCCACAAACAACAACATTAATACATTGTGAAGTTAGCATTTCACCAGATCATTGGTAACTCATGAAATAATAAGTGACAGGTTGTTGATGTCATTTTTTTCTTGTTAAAGCCCCCCCCCCCCCCACCCAATGATGATGAAATGTGTAAGCAGGGAAAACATAGAGAGTCAGTGAGGGGGGTGGGGGTGGGGGGGGGGGGGTGGGCAGGTGTGTGCTATTAAGAGTGAGAGACTCAGTGAAAAGTGCAAAGAGAACATTTTATTTAAACGGAAACTCCACCCTGAAGTTAAGTTGGTTTTAACAAAAGCAAAAAGGTAAACGAAACATATATTAGTGAATGTTTGACGAAAATCCGTTAAAAGATAAGAATGTTATGATTTTTTATGTCACGTCTCGTGTGAGATGCTCCGCCATATGTTGTGTATATTTTTTGCTTTCAAAAGGGAAATTATGTACCACGATATCTGCGCATTTGATTTATCATAAGACACATGTTTTTGCACACATACTCTATGATTTTGTTTATTTCTTCATCAAAAACAGCAAAAGGGGATTTATGGGGGAAATAGTGCAAATCATATGGGAGAGCCATCAAATGAAACTTTAACAAATCATAACTTTCTTATCCTTTGGCGGATTTTCGTCAAACTTTCACTTGATACGTTGATTTCACGTTTTTGTTTTTATTAAAACCGACTTAACTTCAGGACGGACTTTCCACTTGGAAACAAAATAGGGGAAGAGGTCGTGAAAGATAGACAGAGAGCGGAAGACAGAGGGAGAGTGATAGGGAGAGGGTGGGAAAGAGAGAGAGAGAGAGAGGGAGAAAGAGAGGGTGAGAGAAAGCAAGAGAGAGAGAGAGAGAGAGAGAGAGAGAGGGACAGGTTGAGAGGGTGAGAGAGAGAGAGGGGAGGTGAGGGGTGAGAGAGAGGGAGAGAGAGAGAGAGAGAGAGAGAGGGGGGGGGGGTCGAGGGAGACCGACAGACAGACAAAGAGGGTGAGAGAGAGAGAGAGAGAGAGAGAGAGAGAGAGAGAGATAAGTAGTGTATAGTAAAAGGGAGATAACATGGTGTAGAGCGATGTAATAAGATGCAGACTTTGCAGACGACAACATTAAACAAAATGACCTATGACGAATGATTTCTGCAAGGTCATGAAACAAATTGCTTCAAATTTACATTGGCAAACACGTGCATATGCATAACGTTTCTTAAACGCGTTTGGAAACGCGTTTGGAAACGCGTTTGGAAACGCGTTTGGAAACGCGTTTGGAAACGCGTTTGGAAACGCGTTTGGAAACGCGTTTGGAAACGCGTTTGGAAACGCGTTCGTAAAGGCCTTTGGAAACGCGTTTAAATTTCTGAAAAGTTGATAAACACGGCCGATGATACGATGTGACATCTGAATATTAGTTACATGTACCATTACTTTTAAACTTAGACAATCAGTAAATGTTTTAAACCATTATTAAAGATCTGTTTTTTTCCCATCCCATGATATTCATTATGGAAGGCCGAGTGATCCTGTCCAGTTACCATGGCTTCATATCCACTCTGCCGAAACCTGAAACTATAAGGCATTAATGTAATGTAATGTATAATAATGTATTTTTTTTTATCTGTCAAGCCCTCAGTGACAGCAGTTTTATAACTGAAGAAGCCATCCTGCTTATATAAAATTGGAAATAAATAACTAACATAAATAAATAAATAAGGAATTTGCTGAAATGAGTAAGAGATATTGTTAATAGATTAATAGTAGATTGTAATTGATTAACTATAACTATAAAGTTAAAAGTATAACATTTTTAAAGATGTGGTATCAAAATAATGATAGAGAACATTATTCAGACAACTCAACTTTGTATGAATTGCATTTTTCAATGTTATCCGTACCCTAAGATTTTGGCATTTCATCTGACCAGCTTGGTGTTCAGTTTTAAGAGGGGGAAGGAGGTGTTCTTCAGTTGGAAGAAATGCATGAACGGAATGCAATGACGATTCGCTTCTAGTTTTATTAAGTACCGGTCATAAATTCAAACCGTCGTCCGATTACCGGGACATATTTGAATGACATACCACCTTCGTCTCTCTCTCTCTCTCTCTCTCTCTCTCTCTCTCTCCGTCTGTCTCTGTTTCTTCCTCTCCCCCTCTCTCTATGTCAATGTCTCACCTGTCTCGCCCCCCTCTCTATCTCTCCCCACTTCCTTTCCCCTCCCCTACTCCCCCCTCTCTCCCTCCCTCTCTCTCCCTCCCTCCTCTCTCTCTCTCTCTCTCTCTCTCTCTCTCTCTCTCTCTCACACACACACACACACACACACACACAGACTCCCCTCCATGCTCTTAGTTTCTCTTTCTCTCTGAATGAATATGCTTTTTCTTTTCCACTCACTATTAACATCGTAATCATACTCACGATATGAATATATATATGAATATTCGCCATCTGTCTCCTATGGCCGCCATCTTTTAACTACTCGTGTTCCACTTGCACAGGTGACACGCGTGTGCGCGCCCACAGACATACATGCACACACAATATAGAACACACTTTCACCTGCAGGACCCAATGGGGTGATAATGTCAGTTATGTTTCACTCGCGCTCTTTCACCGTGCCTCCTTCTCGCGCAAGCTCGAAAGCGTGACCAAAATAACTCTCGATTCATAATTACATTACATATCAAGCATTTCATATGGTTTTATCATGGACACCATCTCTTTCAGACCAATTTAGACAACGCACGTTTCCAACTGCATATAATTCAGTTTGATTGTTTTAGGGCATATTATGAAGCAAATATAATTAATGTTGCCTAGACACTGCAGCATCGACTGTCAATTTACCCTCGTTGCCTCTCTGTTCATTATATTTTCCAGACAGATATTATGTACGTCTAAGATGCAAATCATAGCAGGTTTGAACATATGCAGTACACCTAATCAATGCAATCGCTACACGGTTTTCCCAACGCAATGCTGTGAGGGGGAATATTAAGAATAGACGAGGAGTTATTGCCCGGTGGATATTTGACTTGTAGATGAGGAATTACGTAATCAAACTAATGGGTCGAACGGAGAAAGAGAAAATTAATGACACCCACAGCGCTTGCGTGTGATTATCTGTGGGGTATACAGACCACTTACCATTACAGCTTAAAGGGATAGTTCACCCTGAAGAAAAGTCGGTTTCTATCAAAACAGACACATTATAGAAACGTATTAGTGAAGGTTCGACGAAAATCCATCACGGGATAAGAAAGTTATGATCTTTTGAAATTTCAATTTTGTGACGTCACATGCGAGGTGCTCTCCCATATGTTGTGTACACTTTTTTTGGGAAAATATTCATTTTCTCAAAAAGATACGTTTCTTTCATGCTTTTGCACAAACACACACACCCACACACACACACAAATATATATATATATATATATATATATAAAGATATAAACATGGACAGATTTTTTTTAAAAAAAGATGGCTTGATAGCCATAATTCAACGGTGATTGATAAGCACTGGTCATCCTAGGGGTAAGGAAAGAGAAATGTTAGTAGAGAGAGAGAGAGAGAGAGAGGGGTGGGGGGGGGGGGGGTGGGAGGGGGCGGAGAGAGAGAGGGGGATAGTGAGAATATATATATGTAAATCTCGCATTACAACAACATAATAAATAGAACAAAACGAAACAAAATACAAACACTCGTACTGTGAAGCTCTAAGATCATATTTGTACGTTAAAACTCTTAATCCGTGCTATGTGAGAGTAGGTGAGAGAGAGAGAAAGAGAGAGAAGGAGAGAGATTGTGTGTGTGTGTGTGTGAGAGAGAGAGGGAGAGAGAGAGGGAGAGAGAGAGAGGGAGAGAGAGAGAGGGAGAGAGAGAAAGAGAGAGAGAGGGACAGAGAGAGAGAGAGAGAGAGAGAGAGAGAGGGGGGGGGGGAGCGAGAAAGGAAGAGAGACAGAGGGAGAGGAGGGAGAGAGAGGGAGAGAGAAAAAGAGAGAATCTGAGCATCATACCAACATAATAAATATAACAAACGAAACAAAATAAAACATGTGTAATACTGTAAAGCCCCAAGCTCATATTTGTTTGCTAAACCACTTAGACGAAAATATGTGTCGGATTAAATGGTGCCCGATGTTTTTGCGTGTATCACTCGTGCCAAAATGCACTTAATTCGCATAAAGACTAAATCCTGTGTGTTTGTGTTGATTGCTTGTAGAGAACCAGTCTACTAAGCCAAAGATGGGAATTAATTTTATCCCTGTATTGCCCTGTGGGGGAAATTAAGAAAATGCATTTGAGTGTGAACAACGGTAATATCGCGGCAATATCACTAAACATTTAGGAGGATAAACACAACTCAAATAAATTGTCTCTGCGTACAAAAGAATTAAGCGCATACTTGCGCTGAAACAGCTATTCGAGCACGGTATCGCGTACCCAGTCCAAGTAATTAGCATGATTACAATGTGCAAATAGGAGGTATATTAATGGTAAGTTACAATCATATTGTGGTCCAGGGCCATACTTGCAACAATAGTAACCATGGTGATTAGCGATGGAAAATGAGCGTCGGGCGCTTTGCTGTTACCATTGGTTACAAACAATAGTATTGAAACTATAAAACAGAATGGCCTGTCCAATTATTTCAAGAGGAAGAAGAGAGAAGGAAATAACATGATCTTCATTAAAGGGACAGTTCATTAAAGGGACAAATCATTTTGGTTTCAGTAAAAGTAGACAAATTAAAGAAACATATGAGTGAAGGTTTTATGAAAATCCGTCAAAGGATAAGAAAATTATGATCTTTTAAAGTTCTGATTTTGTGACGTCACGTGCGAGGTGCTCTACCATATGTCGTGAACATTTGTTTGTAGAAAATGTGCATTTTCTCAAATAGATATGCATCCTTTTACGTGGCATTTCATTCATCATTAAAAATACATTTTTGCACACATACCTGTATGAAAAAGAAAATCATTCCGTTTTCAAGAAGAGAAAAAGAGCAATTTATGGAAGTAATTTGGACACAATATATGGGAGAGCACCACTGGCGGATTTTCGTCAAACCTTCACTTATGTTTCATTCATGTTACTGTTTTTAATGAACTGTTTTTTTTTAGGGTGAACTAGACCTTTAATGCAACAAGGTAGACGTTACATGTTGCAGTGATACCTCTTACCATGTCTTACTCTCGCTCAGGAGGGTAAGTGTTTGAATCGAGCATCGGCCATACATTTTCCCAGCAACACATATTAATCCACATGACTGCTCCGGACACACACACACACACACACACACACACACACACACACACACACACACACACACACACATATATATATATATATATATATATATATATATATATATAGATATATAAATGTATTTCCAAATATTGTTGCAAACATGACTGTATATTTCATGAATAGAACTATTAACAAAAAAGTAATTCTTTTACTTTACGATAAGTTCTCTTTTCACATTTTAATTTTAACACTAAATTTAATTAACTCTAATCCAGTGACTTGGTTAACCCTCTGTCTGCCAGATAAGCTCCTGCCCTATGGGAAATGTGTGTATTATTCGTAAAAGTTGCGTGTGGCGCACAAAGAGTTAATAGTGATTCAGATCCCCCGTAGAAAGCAGTGTTCACACTCAGGATTATTTCCTGAATGAATCAGACCTTACAAGAGCGTTCACACAGAGGCGCGTAAGTGTTGCCGCCTGCATAACCCCACCTCTTCTGAGGCATTTCACACATTTTCTTTTTCCACCTGAGGACGGATAAATTACCTTGGCATTCATAAATCATAAATATATGGGGGGTGAAGGATTTTCAGGTGATGCCACGATGGGGCATCCTTCGTGTCAAAGTACGGACAGTGGGCGGCAGGCGTCAAACCGCCGAACAGACTTTACTAGCGCTATCACTCTTATTTACAACGGTGGCTTAACCATGGTTTAACTTAAATCGCGTACGAAACATAGACTAACTTCGTGGGCCGAAAATTGCATAATTATATGCTTTCACAAAATCATTGATTTCCATTACAGAATCACAACAGTGGGATTTCTAATAAAGTATTCTCTGTAATTAAGATGTCGACAAACTTAGGATGCAATATTAATTTCGAGGACAACATCAGTGATATTGAATAAATAATAATGTGTCATGTTGTTTTATTTGGCATCCCATAACGTTAGTCTCGGTTTAGTACACTGTTTGCGTTAAAACTCTGTTCAGGGACTAAATATACCATCGTGATCCTAAGGACAAATGAACAATATCTTATTCACGATGATGTTTCGTCTTGTTTTATTTATTTATTTAGATACGTAGATATTTCAATTTATTGTCCAATTGGAAATTTCATTTTCACTTGTTTACATTGATACAAATAAAGAATGTGACATCACACAAGGTACATATAAACAGAAAGACATATACAATTAAACAAATTCTACAGGATACTTCATGTTTATATTAGCTTTACAATTACTGAAACTGTGCAAAACACCTGTGCAAGACTTATATTGGGTTGTACGAAATTTAGCGTCCCATAACGTTAGTCCCGGTTTAGTACGTGGTTTACGTTAAACCTCTGTTCAGAAACTAAATATACCATCGTGATCCCAAGGACAAATCAATAATGTATTATTTACAATGACGTTTCGTCTTGTTTTATTTAGCGTCTCGGTTTAGTACGTGGTTTACGTTAAACCTCTGTTCAGAATACGGGCCAATGTCTTTGCATCGTTGACATCGATACAATGCTTAGTTGCATCTTAACGATCAGTGTTTGAGGGTGATGAACATCGACGAAGCGGCAGCTGATATAAGGGACATCCATCGGGCTGATGAGGCGGGCTGCGCACCCGAGATAAGCCAGGGAGAGAGGCGATTCTGGTGCCCGTAATTCGTCGAGATGTTCACAGACGGCCCAAATGGGGATAAGACAATATCTGCGAGAGATGATAGAAAGGTGACATGATAATGATAATAATGATTCAAAACGCCGCAAAAGTTCGATTTAAAATAAGCTAGTGACAGTCTTGGCCCGTCCCCTTTACAAACATCTGCAAACTTTCAGCACGTATTTTTGGGATACCAACTGTGAAATTTTAAGGTCAGAGGTACTATAACTTCCGTAGAATAAATAAAAATCTACCTAGTTTTCACTAAGATTTTCTTCCAATCGATTGCCGACCGTTGACACAATTTGACATAAAGACTATTTTCGTGGTCCGAAAAAAGGCAAGCTCGACCAATTATCGAAGATTATTTCCTCAAAACTGAATATCACTCCTTGTCGATTCCAGGGAAAGATTATATAGCCACTCTCTCTCTCAAATGATGACAAAGTCTGGGAACTTTCAGAATTAGGTCTGCAAAAGGGGTGGGCTACCTTTAAACGGGAACTTTATCGTTTAACTCTTTGTGGAGCACATGAAGAGTTATCCAAAATGGCGCTCGATGGATTTTGAGTGTGTTACTTCTAAATAAGTGTACCAATGACATGCAAAGAGTTAAGCAAGGCGAAATAATGCAGGAATAAATCTACATAGGTACATGATGATGTCAATCAACTGATAACGCGTGAGTGGTATCCTTGTACATATAGCGCCATAAAAATATGAAATATTAAATATAATTGATTAATCAATGAATTAAATGAATTAAGAAATATTAAATAAAATTTAATTAATGAACTAACTAATTAATTAATTAATTCATTAATTCATTAATCTCATTAAAATCTATTTTTTCAGAATCCATATTTCTAATAATTGATTAATTAAATAATTAATTAGTTATTTAGTCAATTAATATAATTATATTTCAATTAATAACTTAATTAACCTATTATAGTTCATATTTCATATCTTTATTGCACTCTATGCACAAGGATACTACTCGTGTGGTCTCTGTAGATATAAGAAGCTAATTAAGATGTACAATTTGACCTGAAAGCAATTTTGGAATAAAACTCCCGATACCTGCAAGTGACAGGGCAACAGAGCGAATTCCAGAGTAATTTACCAAATTAGTCGAACAAGGACATTTTATTTCCCTGCCAGTGTCACCATCATTACGGTAATTAGGTAGAATCGATCGTTTCGGAAGTAACAATAATACGTTAAGGGCACGGAAGACGACGCGATCTTGCCACGATTCTACGACTGGAAACGTGATGTCACTCCCTTGTACAAATCCAATTATCTGGACCAGTGTTTTAGCCAGTCGCAGAGTCGGATCGTGTCATATGTAGTAGCCTTAATACGTTACGGGGAAAACAAATCCATCAAAAAACGTCCGTCTCTGGCAGCAAGAAGACAATACCTACAACGCGCAAATATTTATAGGTGTCGGGTACACCATGTAAACTCTACACGTTTTAGGTTGTGTGTTGTGCTATGTTATGTGTACTTTGTGTGGCTACAATATATCGAAATATATCACGCTATTCTGTATCTTTAAAGAAATATTATTACGTGCTATATTGAATCATAATTTTATATGAGGAAACGTGTTTCTTTAACGGTGTGAAAAGTGTAGTCGTAAAATGTAAAAATGGCCAAGTTGGCATACTATGAGTTTATAACTGACGGATACCAACCGCATGAGTGATTGACTATTTGCAATTGACCTTCGACCTTGAGATGTTAAACGTATACCGTATTTATACACTTTCATATTAATCAAGTGATGCACCAATAGATATTTAGAAAAAAGTAATCAAGTAGAGTGTTTTACAAGGTGAGTTCGTTGACCTTTTGATTTTTGAAATGGTAGATTTCATCTTGATATTCCAGTAATACAGTTTCTGGTTTGCAAAAGAACAATAATTTGACGCTCCTTTCAATGCAGGGTTATATCGCCCTTTATGCCTATAATTGTGTTGACCCTTTTCTGCACAAGACAAAACGTACGACTGTAGGATTCGTGCTTTTGACTTCGTGCCGAAAGGAATCAATAGCGCGCAAAACGTATTACATCGGGTATAAAGAGGCTTACCTCGCTCATCATCATTGACCAGAAGATGTGTATTAAGCCAATGGGGTTTTCAAGACACGGTAATGTAAGGGGTAACTCTCTCGTCACCATTAACGTGAAGATGTGTAGTGAAACAATGTGTTTTTCCAAGGCCTGGTGCTGTGAGGATTAAATCTGTATTTACCATTGGCATGAAGATGTGTTTTCAAAACCCGGTAGTCGGTAGTGTAAGGGTTCTCTCGCATTACCATCGGCATAAAGCTGTGCAGTAAGCCAATGTAGTTTTCAAGGCCTGGTAAAGCAAGGGTTAACCCTCTCATTACCATTGACATGAAGATGTGTGGTAAGACAATGGGGGTTTAAAAGCTTGGTATTGTAATTGAAACTTTCTCAATGCCTTTGGCGTGAAGAGGTGTAGTAAGCCTGTAATCTAATTTAGCACAAGAACAGGTCACCAGTCGTGCGTAAAGTCTTTCGTAGCTTACGAACAGCTTGGTGAAACTCCCCCCTGGTAATGTAAGGTTTAAAGGGATAGTTTAACCTGAGTTGCTTTCAATTGGAAATGAGAAAATGAACGAAACATGATAGTGAAGGTTTGACGAAAATCCGTAAATTGATAAGAAAGTTATGATCTTTTTAAATTTCAATTTTGAGACGTCATGTGCGAGATGTTCTCCAATATGTTGTGTGCTGTATGATTCCATTAATTGCCCTTTGTCTGTTTTTGATGGTGGAATACATTTTTTCATAGAGGTATGTGTGTAAAAATGTGTTTCCAATGATGTATTAAATGCACAGATAAAAGGATGCACATCTAATCGAGAAAATTGACATTGAAAAAAATGTACACAACATATGGGAGAGCACCTCGTAGATGGTGTCACAAAATCATAACATCAAAAGATCATAACTTTCCTATCCTTTGACGAATTATGTACATCAAATCGTCACTAATAAGTTCCTTTCGTGTGTCTGATATTATTGGAAGTCATTTAATTTCTTTTTCTAGCTACTTACTCGAGCAGAAGTCGACGTCCTTGGGCGAATACCGGTCGCACACCTTGGCCATGCAGTCGCAGGCGTCGTGGAGCTTGTAGACGGTAAGTCCTTCCCCGTAGCACAGGCGACCCAGGTTGGCCTCGTTGAGGTAGTCCTCCACCAGCTCGTGGTGGTACCGTTCCAACCGTACGTTCTCCGCGTGGTCGTGAACTTCGTCGATGACGCGCCGGTTGCACACGTTACCTATGCGGGACACCTCCAGCTGGTATGGACTGCACACGGCACCTAGGTGCCACGTGACCCTTGACACGCCGGGGTCGGTGACTTCAACGAATAGTGAATATATCGTAATTCTTTAAAAAAATGGTATTCCTCATTGTTTTTATTAAATTATTAAACAATTAAGTAACATATATTTCATTTGAATTGGAATTCAAAACATATTGAAACACCTTACAAAGAACACTCAAAGCAGTAAAATATTGAATGAATATAATCGTGTTTTAACCTTCCACATCACCCCCCCCCCCCCACACACACACACACCCATGAGACGAAGAATCGATACCATTCCTCTTTTTACTTCCGTTTTACATGGTTTATATCACGATCTAACGAAAAATTATGATCACTGCAATTATTTGTTTTAATCTTTATTAGTGTTCTATCCTTCTATAACCACAAAGATATATAACATAACGTGCAAAAAGGTTTGTTCGGTTCAAACTTACGTTGTGATCGCACGAAACTGCAGTATGCCAGCACACCTAGCCAGATATTAAGAAGACACTTCATCTGAGAACAAGAACAGAAAGTACAAGGTACAAGTTGCTCAATCATTTTCTAATAAATAAAAACATTGCCTTAAAGCCATGGTAGCCCATTTTCAAAAGTCATTTAACTCGGCAGAAATCAGCGGTATACCCTAACGGTAGCGATCTCACAGTTCTAGCGTCACGAACCTCGTGAGGAAAGATGAGAAACTATCCTTTAGGCAATATCCATACTGACCCTATCCTATCCTCAGCATGCTCAGAGAGGTTCTGTAGGAATTATGGAAGGCTCACTTATAGCCTTCAATCATTTGGTGCTTGACGATTCCGCAGACCATACATGACTAAACTATTAGACCGAAGTAAAGGAAAGAAGATAAAAATAAACAAAACTTTAAGCCCTTATGCGGCAGATTAAATTCTGCTCCATGCGAATTTAGGTAAGTTACTTGTGAACAAATGCATAGGTACTGCATATAATTGATGAAAAAAAAAAACAACTAGAGGCGAGTAAACTAACTGAACTCAATCAAAATCAAACCAACCCATATCGCACCACACAACCCCCAAACAGCGCAAATCACATCATCAAATAAAACAGAATTAACCCAAATCACGCCAAGCTAAATGAAAATAAGCTACGCTCACCTAATTAAGCCGAAGTGAATCAGATTAAGTCAACTGAATCTTATTAAAAGTCAGTGTTGTAATGAATGTAATTGGCAAATAGTAATCTGTTACGAGCCCTATGAATAATTATGACAAAACAATTACATGTAACTCTATATCGTGGCCTCGGGTTAATTTCTCATTTGGCTTCAGGATAACATAAAGCAATCCCCTCAAAAATAGGGATATAGAAAAACCCTAAAATCAAACGAAACGGAAATATCATGACAACAGTCTGTTAACAGGCCCCTCGCGTCTAATACTTCACAAAACGGCTGGATAGAAAACTGGCCTGGCGATCCGTCAGTCTCCATCGCCAGTCGTTTTGTAGAGTTGGAGTCGAGAGACCGTGTCTAAAGGCTATCATGATGGCAGAAACCGGTCTGCCATGTCATGATTAAGGTTAATCTTTATTTCACAACTATTATCTATTTCCTCTAGTTCAACCCAGAACAAAAAATATATATAAATGAAGTTAACTAAACAAAAAGAACAATGCATCTATAGAAAACAACAACAACAACAACAACAACAACAACAACAACAACAACAACAACAACCACCCCATGTATTGAGTGATGAAAGTCCACGAGGTGTTTCACCAAGCTGTTCGTAAGCTACGAATGACTTTACGAACGACTGGTGATCCCTTCTTGTGCTCATTGCGATACCACACTTTGTTCCTGTTTTAACACACTGGGAGTTAATCTCCAACAATCCTTATAAAATTTGATAAATCATAAGCTTTGATTTCAGACAAAGTTTTGTTAACAACAAGAATTTTCATTTATGAACATCAGATTTGAACTTAAGCTGATGGGAATCAAAATCATTGAGAATGTGATTTAGCACAAGAAGGGGTAACCAGTCGTTCGTAGGTTACGAACAGCTTGGTGAAATACCCCCAGGTTAATACCTTGTGCGTCATACAAAAAGCCACTCGGTGCGTTTTGTGTGTATTAATGATGGAATAATCCATCTGCTACACACTAAGGGTTTAATCATATTGCATGGTTATGGTCTTACAAAGAAGGAAACACACATTATGCGTTAAAGTTCTCAACAAACGCCTATGTAATAACAACGAAATCACAAGATGGAAGCATAATCATGCTAATTGTCATACACCTTTAATATGCAATACATTGAATGATTAACCCATGTGACGATGTCTCATGTAATACACGCAATTCCAATAGAGCAGCAGCTTATCTTTAGCACACAAAGGCTTAAAAGTGAGCTTCACTCTCTCATTGGGCTTAACAAATCGCGAAGTTAGAAAAATCGAGAGGTTAGGATAAAAGTTGCCTAGCAACCGTACCAAAAGCCGAATGGTCCTATTGTCCCCTGTCCACTAACTTCGAGATTTTTCTAACTTCTAGATTTTTTAAGCCCAATGAGAATGACACTAGAGTGGTTAGGATCTACTCACCTTAATTACCTTTTCTTGGAGTTAAGTTCGCGTGAAGACGTGAACAATAGACCTTCCAATTTATTGTCTTTTTCACCATGAACCGTTCTGCGCAGGTAAAAATGGAACTCGAAATTCCAGACTAAATCAAGTTATTCCTGATGTAGATGAAGATACGGTGGTCCTTTCTCACAGCAGATACTACTGGTGCGCGAACGTAAATAACAATAGCGGAAACGATAGAGAATTCCACACGATTAGTGTTCCCTTACTGTGAGAAACTGTCCATTAATGTCCTGCCTGTCTAGATCACTCTCCTTAAATACCTCCCCGGGGTCATTTTACCTCTTCTCTCTCTTTATATATTCTGGAACAATTGTCCTTGCTTAATTGTTCCATCCGTCCTCATATCTAATTACCAGTTATTCTTTTTAGGGATTATCTTTTGTTATTTCAGACCATGTGTGTCGATGGCCGGAGGGGCCAAAATAGGTGAGTCACACACTAGCAGTAGTTGGCTTGGCTATGGTGCTGGACATCTGTGTACAAAGCTCGTAGAACAATGGACTGACCCTTTACATGTATGAGTCATACGCATTGAACATAATATTGATATTTGGCCACATTGTGTTGACCTTACATTCACGATAGCCACATGTCATAAGCCATCGATTTTTTCTGATATCTTAAATTCATTGTTCATGGAATTTGTATATTTTGTGTTTTTAAATGAATGAATAATTGTTACAAATTTAATTGCCATGTGATTCATTGTGATTTGTAAATATATTAAGCAGGACCTCCTCAGACGTACAGAAAAAGTTTATTAATCCCTCAAGCACTCCCTAAGCCGTGAGAGCGCACTCTTGTTGGCAATAACCATGGTAACATCATCAAATTCATACAATTATTGATCAAGTATTCCTTTGGCAATGTGGCCTTTTTAGGGACTTCAAACCCCGTCCAACCAAAAAGGCCCTGTACAACGCATTTACACATCACAGTGAATGTTATACCAATAGTATACCATTTTCGTTACGTATGCAAATATTATGCATTTCTTTTTCTATTTCTTTACAAAGAAGTACGTGACCGAATCGTTTATCTTCCATTGATCATGTTGATGTTATTATAACATTTACTTAATTGTTGCCCTTTCTCTCTCAGTTTAAACAAACGTTCCTGGCAATCAGGATAGGTGGATAACAGCTGTTGAAGATTCATCAGACAACGGGGTAAGAGAGGGCCATTCCAATTTCCAGAGCGCATCAATGCAGTTTCTCATGTTTATTTCGTCAAGTTTGTTGTTTTTCTTTAATCAAATTACATCTGTCTCTTATCCTCAATGTCATGCATTTTTTAAAGTATAATTAGACTTAGTTGTAATGTTATTCAACAATCCTCGTCTGTGAATGCTTTGTTCTGTTACTTCTCCTTCCTCATTTTCTTTTACTCTTTTAATTCCTGTTATTTGATTTTTTTCCTGATTATAATTGTGCTTTCCCTCCTCTCCTTCTGTTTATTTATCTTATTTTCTTCTCATCATTCCCCCTTATCTGCCTTTCTTCCTTCTCTCTCTCTCTCTCTCTCTCTCTCTCCTCATTTCCTTCTATCTCCTCCCCTTCCTTCCCATTCTTCTCATTCTCCATCTTTTTCTTCTGCTTCTCTTCCGTTTTGGTCTTATTCTTTCTCTTCTTCTTTGTCAATTTCTTTCTCATCTTCGCCTCCCTCATCATGTCCTCCTTTTCTCCTTCGTCCACCTTCCATACGTCTTCATCCCTAGGCGGCATCACAAACTCAGTCAGTCAAAGTGGCACCACCCCGATTGCGACTATTCACGAATAAAACCATCTCGTCCGCTGCCTTTACGTCTTGAAATATGCATCACTTCACGCCGAATGTGTTGGAAAATTGATGAGGGTTGCAATTGCGTATCACTCCCGAAGGTCGAAGGCGCGGCTCTCGTTGGCTGAGGTTACCCTGACGTGTGAAGACCGTCCGACTGAATGCGGTCGATATGTCACGTGATGAAGGGACCCATGTGACACCACTTCATGCTTGGTAACTTGTCATTCCGGATAGGACGAAACATGATGGTAGTATGATGAATACGAAATAACAATGACCTTACTATGCATGCTACGTCCGAATGCAAACTTTCATAATATCATGAATATGTATGTTTTGGATTGAGTGTATAGTTTATGGTGATCTCCAGGTAATCGACTGTTTTGAGGATGGTTTGTACAGTGATGCCTAGACCAAGCTCGCTGAAAACTTTGATTAGATATACAGTATATATATGTGAATGTGTGTGTGTGTGTATGTGTGTGTTTGTGTGTGTGTGTGTGTGTGTGTGTGTGTAAACAAAATAATGTATGTGCGTGTTAGTTTGTGTGCATGAGTTTGTATTGTATATATCCGGGAGTGGCCCCCCTTCCTCATATCAAAATGGCTACCGCCTTTCAACTTTATTTTATGTTTTGGTTTGTATGTGTGTGTGTGTGTATGTGTGTGTGTATGTGTGTGTGTGTACTAAAATGATACACTTATAATGTTATAAAGTTTTGGAATGGGTTTTACACTGGAATAGGTTCTAATATATCATTCAGGTTAACTAAAAGACCTATTATGAAAATTGATTTTTTTTCTTTGTTTTGTTTAGTATTAGCTTAGAAGGAAAAAGCCCAATTTGTGTAAGAACATTAGAAACAACTGCGACAGGAGAGAATAAAGGAGTCAAATGATTGGAAATGCATCTTTTGGGATTTAGTCTGATTTTAATGGGGAATAGGCATATTTAATCTCAATCAGAAAGAGAAGTACAGTGTACAGGTATAAAGTATCATGATACTATGTTCAAAGCATGTTACACATTTCAATTGTACACACATTATATACATGTATGTACAAGGTACATGTATGTACATGGCAAACTGTAATTAATGGAGCTGTTATAGCAATTTTATGAATAGAGCTGCATGTTTGTGTGTGTGTTACACTGTTGGGCAGGATTTTAAAGAAAAGTATGCAATACAGCTGAAAGCTGGAAGCACTGGCTTGCTCTTATTGTGTTAATTATATTGTAAATGGTATGCTCTTATTGTGTTAATTACATTGTAAATGGCCATTCCAAAGACCTTGCATGCATCAGATTCTATACATTTACATGCCTGTAGGCATGTTACTCATTTACATATAAATCATTGCCATTGCAGTGATTGCACAATTTGAGGGCATCGGATTTCTTTTGTTATGCACTAGGGGGAATGCACAGGCTATGTGCTACATGAGGTACATGAATTCATTCTTGAACAGGGAAGTTCCATTTGTATTCCAGTAGACATCATTTTAATTCATTTAAAAAGAGGGTGTGGAACACACACACACACATGGAATGAAGTCAAAATGTGCTATAATTAGGCATGAGGTGGTAAACTACATCTAATCTCATTAATCAGGGTATCTTTCTGATATCAGTGTGTTGTGTATTATCGTAAGTCTTTTTTTTTCTTCTTTGAATAATCTAATCACTCGGTAGTCTGACAGTAACTAATGCAAAGGAGAAGGGATTACATAATTTGTTCGTTTATTTTATACAGACATATTTGAGAAAGATAATTATTTCATTAGGGTGGGGATTAATTGATATCGGGCATTTGTGGTTAATACCTTTTTGAAAGTCTTATGGAAAATGTAATTTGCTCATTGATTCTTCCTGCCCTATGTCAGTCTGTCAGGGGGGGGGGGGGGGTGTAGTGCTGGGGTGCATAAAGACTTTAATGTCATATAATGTCGTCATATTTTAGTTATGTGATGGTGGCCAGAGCCAAGCCATAATGATTTTGGTAGGTTTGGGCGGTTGCAGGGAGCTATTGTAGCCTAGGAGAAAGATTATTGGGAGTGATTTGGGATATGGGAGAGGGTATGCACATACTGGGGTCTTGTGTAAGGAATCATAATGTCATTTTTAAGGTTATGTGTGTGTTTGTATGGATGTGTTTGGTATCGGATGGGATGGGATGGGTTAAAGTAGAGTTAAGTAGTAGGGAGGGTCAAGGTAAGATAAATTGTAGGAGTAGATGGTATAGGGTGGTGTGGGGTGAAGTTCGGTTGGGGGGTTGTGGGTGTGAAATGGGGCGGGGTAAGGCAGGGTTTAGATGTAGAAGTTGTATAGGTAGGATTAGGGTACGTTACACTCGGCCTGCTCGCGCGCACATTCTATTACCTCACCGCGTTCATGAATGGTATTTCGATGTACTTTATTTCTAAATGTCAGGTCTAACTATAATTTCATTAAATGTTAGGGGTCTAAGAGAAAGGGGTAAAAGGATTAAAATCTTTGAATGGTGTAAGAAGAAGGGGGGTGACATCGTTTTTCTACAGGAAACGTTTAGTACGGTGGATGTTGAAGAAAGGTGGGAAAAGGACTGGGGTGGCCCAATGTTGTTCAGCCATGGAACAAACCATAGTAGGGGAGTTATGGTACTTATATCTCCAGAATTGAAATTTAAGATAAGTCGGGTAGAGGCAGATGAAGATGGACGTTATATATTGTTTAAAATAGAAACACGGGGAAATGAAATGCTGTTGGCCAATTTGTATTTTCCTACGAGAGATAAAGAAAATTTACAATTCGATCTTTTGGAGAAATTAGATAGGTTAATATCAAAAATGTGGGTCCCAGCATGTCCGTTAGTTTTAGGAGGGGATTTTAACATTATAATGAATGGGAAATTAGATTACATGGGGTCACATAGTGTAGGAAAAACAAAATTCAACGAAGAGTTTGAAGATTTTTTGAATAGGTATGGAATAGAAGACATATGGAGGAAACAAAATCCTAACAAGAAAGAATATACTTTTAGACGAAAACAGCCGGTGGTCCAAACTCGTTTGGATTATTGGTTTATTTCTTCAAGTCTCTATAAATTAGTAAATAAATGTATTATTCTGCCATCAGTTACACCAGATCATTCTGGTATACTGCTTCAGTTTAGAGAATTGAAGGAGAATTATCATTTTGGAAAATCTTACTGGAAATTTAACAACAGTTTGTGTAATGATAAAATTTTTGTGGATAAACTGCTTGCTAAAATAAGAGAATGGAAGGAATAACTATTGATTTCAGATTTTACTAGTAAAACGATTTCATGGGATTTCTTGAAAATGAAGATGAGGGAATTCATTATAAGCTTTTCTCGGGAACAAGCAAAGATCAGAAGACTTGAAATAGACAAATTAGAAAAAGAAATAGCACAACTGGAAAGTGAGTTAGTAATTACCTCTACGAGAAATAAAGTAGATGAAATTGAGGATAAAAAATCCCTTTTAAATAAGTTGTATGAATATTCACGACAGGGAATAAGGGTACGCTCTAGAGCCGAGTGGTTTGAAGAGGGAGAAACTAATATACAGTATTTTGAACAATTGCTTAGGTCTAATAAGAGGAAAAGTGTAATTACAGAACTGTATAATGAGAATAATGAAGTTGTAAGGAATACAAATGATATTTTGAAGAGGATAAAATCGTTTTATGAAAATTTGTATTCAGAAAGAGAACGATATGAAGAAAGTGAATTTATGTTCTTTGATGAGATTCAAAAATTGGAAAAAGAAAATCGAGATTTATGTGAAGGCAAAATAACCAAAGAAGAATGTTTTCGAGCCTTAGAGGAAATGAAACTTAATAAGTCCCCGGGAAATGATGGCTTTACTGCTGAATTTTATCAAACATTTTGGCCTGTTCTGGGAGATAATTTAGTAGCTGCATTAAATGATGCATTTGATAGAGGGGAACTGTCGGCCTCGCAAAAACAAGGTGTAATAACTTTGATAGAGAAAGAGGGGAAAGATTCAATGTATATTCAAAACTATAGGCCGATTACGCTGTTAAATGTAGATTATAAAATATTATCTAAGGTGTTAGCTAATAGAATAAAAGAAGTTCTGGGTCAAATAATTCATTTCGATCAGGTGGGATATATAAAAGAAAGGAATATTGGGGAAGCGGTGAGACTGATCGATGACATTTCTTTCATTCGTTAAATCAAACAAATGGTTTTCTGGTCGCAGTAGATTTTGAAAAAGCTTTTGATTCAGTTAGTCATGACTTTTTATTTGAAGTATTAGGGCTTTTCGGTTTTGGAGATTCATTTTGTTCGTGGGGAAGAGTATTATATAAAGATATTAGTAGTTGTGTTATGAATGGAGGTCATTCAACAGGGTATTTTAAAATAAAGCGAGGTGTTCGATAGGGTGATCCTCTGTCACCTTACTTATTTTTATTGGTAATTGAATTGTTAGCTCATGCAATTAGAAAAGATGTGGGGATTAAAGGATTTCAGTTTGGGAAATATGAAATTAGACAAATATCATATGCAGACGATTGTACACTTTTTGTGAAAGACATAATGTCATTAAATAGAATACAGCATATTTTTGAGGAATTTGAAAAGGTCAGCGGTCTCAAAGTAAATAAGGGAAAGACAAATTTTGTATGGATGGGTAGGGAGAGTGAGCGACCGGAAATACCCTTATTTGGTAATTTAGTTCAGGAAGTAAAGATTTTAGGAATTCATTTCTGTTTAGATGGGAATAAGAAGGATGATTTGAACTACAAAGAGATATTAAGCAAAATAAAAAGACTTTTAGGATGGTGGAAACAGAGGGATTTAACTCTTATGGGCAAAGTGCATCTACTAAAAACTTATGCCTTGTCGAAATTGAATTATGTCTCATCTCTTATATTAGTCCCCAAGTGGGTATATGTGGAAGTGGAAAAACTATCTTTTGAATTTTTATGGGGAGGAAATGATCGAGTAAAAAGAAATATTATGTATCAGGATTACGATTATGGGGGTATGAAGATGACTAATTATACGCTATTTGTTAAAACACAACGTGTAATGTGGTTGAAACGGTTGATATATGGAGAAAAAGAAATGGGCTGGAAGTTATATTTTGACTACTGTTGCAAATCAGTAGGAGGAAGACTTATCTTTTTATGCGACTATGAGATATCCAAACTAGAATTAAACATTCCGCGGTTTTATTTAGAGATTTTGAAAGCTTGGCAGGATTTGAAGGAAGTGCGACAGGGAAAAGGGAAAGTTTTGAATCCAATAATTTTTAATAATAGGAATATATGCCTAAAAGGTAAAATGGTATTTAATAATAATTTATATGATAAGGGAATTTACTTCATTAAGGATTTAGTGTTTGAAGGACTGATGAGACCAGTGGAACATTTTCAGAACTTGGGGATTAACTGTGAAGATTTACTTTTAATTAATGATGTATTTAAAGTGATACAAGAAGTTTTAAAAGATGACACGGTTGTGGTTAAATTTCACGAGGTTGATATAGCGAATTTTGATATAGGATTAAATATTTCCGAACAAAACGTAATGTTTAGAGACATAAAATCCAGAAAGCTCTATGAATACTTGGTTAAAGAATTAAGAAAATTATTTGTATTGCAGATTAGTGATAACCAAACTGTTTTCCAGTTTACTGAAAAGCAAATTACGGAGACATATAGTGGTTTGAGAAGCATGACTCTCATTAGGAAACACAGGGAATTCCAATATAAATTATTACATAGAGCTATATATACGAAAGAGCAGCTCTCAAAATTTGGTTTTGTAACAGATAATCTGTGCTCCTTTTGTCACCAGGAAGTTGAGACATATATTCATGTGTTTTTAAACTGCCCAAAAGTTAAGGAAGTTTGGCAAATTATGATTCAATTATTTGAATTAACAGAAATTGCAACTTTAGAATGGAAGGATATATTTGTCGGTCTTCCAGGTAAATCTATAAGAATAAAATTTGTTAATACGTTGATAGTTATGGTAAAATATATATTATATTTAAATCTAGAACAGGATCTACTCTTCCTCATCAAGGAAAATACAACGGGAAATTTTGAACTATAGAGAGGAGGAAAAGAAATTGGCAATTAAAAGGCGTAAATTGGGACTACATTTGAAGAAGTGGGAATATATTGACATGTTAATTTAATAGATTATGTAGGTTGTTTATGTAATAACATGTATAATCATTTACAACAAAATAACGGGAAAGGTTAGCTTAATAGACACTATAAGTTATTTATGTAACATATGATTATTTACAAAAATATAATTGGAAAGGTTATATGATACTGCTTTGGTAGGTTATGGAAAGATTTTTTTTTTTTTTTTTAACTATGACAGTTGTGAACGCGGGAGTAAAGAGGTGAGCGTGAGCAGGTTGGGGAAGGGAAGGGTGGGGGTTGAGTTGGGAGGGTTAAAAGGAAGGGGTATACATGTAGAAGTTAATGTTCTTTTTTTTTTTTGGGGGGGGGTAGGGGGGTATATAGCGAATTTAAAGAAAGGGTAGTTTAAGCGGTTATGTATATGGTTGGGGTGGGGTTGGTGTTAGGGGGTGGTGGGGGGGGGGGGGGGGTGGCTGTCCAGATGGGAGTTAGGAATGGTTAGGACTAATTTTAGGGGTGCGTTATAGGTTGGGGGATTAGAGGACTTGTTTATTTAAAACTTGATTCCGGAAGCTATTCGTTCAGTGTATTTGATTAAACATCGTTCCATGATTATAACAATTGAGTAATTATATTTAATATTTTCAGCTATTTTATTGTAATTAATTTGTACTTACAAATGCATATATATATATAAATTGCATGATTGTTTTGTTTAATTTGTGTTAATATATTTAAGCTGATTATATGAATTTAATTTGTATTATTATGGAATCAGAATAAAGATGATAAAAAAAAAGTGTGTGTGTGTGTGTGTGTGTGTGTAGAAATGTATGTGTGTGCTAGTTTGTGTGCATGTGTTTGAATAGCATGAAGCATGGGAAAAACGCCTTTCCTGTTAAAATAAACTGCTACCGCCAGTCGCGGGAATGGCGATCTGCCCACACTCTGTTGCGATGGGATGCGATCTTCCACGATCTTCCACGATTTGTAACCCCCTATCGGGTACCATTGCCCACGGCCTGAAGGTTCCCTCTCTCGATAATTCACAAAATTTCCACGGTTAGCTACGAATGGCCAATCGTGCCGTTTGTAACAGATCGCACGACAGTGGGGCCCTAGCATGAAACTCGATACTAAAACGATGGGTCATTCACAGTTTTCGATTCGAAAGTGACAAAGATGAAGGTGTTGTAGTTTCTTCTCTTTGATTTCTTTGTCTATCTGTTATGTACACTCGATGTCCCGGTGCCCTCGGGGAGAACATCGCTTAGCTCACTGACGGGTCTGCCCTGGAAAAAGAGAACGAAATTAATATATAAATAACCAGCTTCCCGTTTCTCTTCGTACCTCACCTACAATTGACTCATTCAAGAATCGCTTTAAAACATTTCTGTTTGTGAAATGATTATTGTGATTGTATTTGAAGTTATATATTTACGTTGAACTTCTACTTAATTGTATTATTTATTAGTAATATCAACCCCTAGTAATATGTTTTATCTATGTCATGCTTAATAATAGTTACTGTAGTGTATAATTTTCTTGTAGTATTTATGTTAAATGATGTATCCACATGTAAAGCGCATGGAGATGTTAGTTGTACATATAATGTGCTATATAAGCAGAATCTATTATTATTATTTGATAAAGCATGATATAGCATGAGTATGCTGCTCAGAATCTTGTGAGAAAATAATGGGCTCATCACCAAATATATAAATCCCTGCCAAAGAAATCGCACTAAATATAATTCAATTGGAAAGCCGTGACCAACTTGAAATATGCTATCATGATTGAGGTGTATGTTAAAGGCAGCGGAGACAAATCTAGGGAAATAAAAGACAAGTTGTTGTTTTCAGATACAGAGACATGACACACATAACAATAGACTGTTGCAAATTTTATCAAAATCAAGAATGTTTAATGAAAGTTAATCGAACATCTTGAAAATAATATTATGTCAATCATGGCCCAAAACATAATGAAAGCAAGTGACAACATGTGATTGCAATTCGGCAAGTGATCAAGATAGTTTCATATTTTGTTGATATTTTCTGACTTTTTCTCCAAGATCTTCAAAGTTTTGCTTATCTCCTGTTTTGTCCCCCCTTTAAGCAAATCATATCTTAACTTTCATGATCATAGTTTGATTCCCAGTAAACGTAAAGAGTATATATATAGGTTTAAAAATACATGAAGTCATGTACATGCCACATTATATAAAAGAACGCGATGTTCATGGAATTTCCTCAAAATATATTAAATCGTAATTGGCTTTGAGTAGAGTCATAGGCTACTATCCGTTACATATCAAATTTATTTAGTGTTTGGCTGACTAGAATGTGGCCTAGAAGCTGCAGAAATCAGTAATCTACTTCCATTTGAAGATCACGATCTCAGTGGCTAAATCCGATTACTCAGTCGTGTATTGTGGGAGATTCTCGTGAACTGTGCAGTGATCACATGGTTATGTGGAGACACTGGAATATATCGTTATTACCACCAAATTTAATTTATATTTGGGGAAGAAGCGTAGTCTTCGAGTTGAACTACAACTACAACTCATTCTTCAAATTCTATTTCCAAGCTGCCATTGTAACATTTCATATTTCACAATATGGACCCAAAAAGCATCCGTTCTTGTGGTGAATGCAAAGTTTACTGAATTTAGGTATGACTGCAAAGAAATACCCTACACCATGGCGACCTTTGAGCGTTGTTTGCCACGTGTTTTTTTTTTTCACAAGCAACGCAAGAGCAGTAGTTTATCCGGCCCACACATGGTAAATGTAGCAGTCTATCCAGGGGTATGTGAATTCCTCCCTCGTCTATCATAGAGTGTGACTAACTTCTTATTTGTTCCACACTGTCAATTGAACGAGGACAGAGGTTCGTTGACGTCTGCTACGAGAACTTTTTGTTAACACAGTTCATTACTCAAATCACTCAAAAAAATACTTAAGCCGGCGCGGTTAACGATCCAAACCGCGTCGTCGGTAATGAATCGTTTCCGTTTTCCGAGACTGAGCTATCTCAAATATGATTAGTGGAAAGGGTATTTGAGGCCCCATGGAACATTTGGTCAAATTAAATTTTCCGAATGCAGATTGTTTCACCATTTTGTTGTTGGCGAATGATCAATTTGGCTAGCGTGTTGTGTCCGTGAAGTATATGGGTTTACGGCAGCGACGGGGCGTGAAACTAGAGAGATATGTTCACAACGAGAGAGGAGCAGGGGGTGGGGGGTGTAAGTGAGGGGAAATGAAGAGACACATCAACAAATCTTGATAATGCCTCAGGCAAAGTGTGTGAAGGAGAGAGACAGACTGAGAGAGAGACACACAGACAGACATACAGACAGACGGACAGAGAGAGAAAGAGAGAGAAAGAGAGAGATACAGAGAGTAACTACAGTAAAAGAGGGTGGATGTGGGTTGGGGGGGGGGGGGGGGTGTGGAGATGATGGGTAGGGACGCGGACAAATGTGCCTTAGTGATGTTCATATCGAACACACTACAAAGGAAAGAGAGGGGACAAAAGCAAATAAAAATGGTGAGATAGAGAGAGGGACAGAGAGAAAGAGGGACAGAGAGAAAGAGATGAAGAGAGGAAGAGAGAGAAAAAAGAGATGGAGAAAGAAAGAGATATATATATACAGAGAGAGAAATAGAAATAGAGAGGGAGAGAGAGAGAGAGAAAGAGAGAGAGAGAAAGAGAGAGAGAGAGAGAGACAGAGAGAGAGGGAGGGGAGATAGAGGGAGAGAGGGAGAAAGAGGGGTATGGCTATATATTATATCGAGAGAAGGAGATAGAGAAAGGGAGATACATGGAGGGTTAGAAATAGAGAATGAGGGAAAACGAGAGAAGTTATAAAATGGAGAGAGAGAGAGAGAGAGAGAGAGTGAGAGAAAGAGAGAGGGAAGGGGGTGGGGGTGGGAGTAGGGAGAGGGACGATAAGATTTCTATTTAAAAAAAAACACCCATTCGTCATTCGTCCTGTTTCTATTACCTTCTCTCTCTCTCTCTCTCTCTCTCTCTCTCTCTCTCTCTCTCCCCTCTCTCTCCCTTTCTCTCTCTCTCTCTCTCTCTCTCTCTCTCTCTCTCTCTCTCTCTCGCTCTCTCCCTTCTCTCTCTTACTGCACCCCAATCCCTCGCACGTCTATCCCAGTTTGTCTCTTCTCTCACTGGCCTTTCTTCCAGCCTGTTGGATATTACTAATCCAAACTGAAAAACATAGTCATCGTCATAGACTACTCACAAGAGTAGTCACTCTATCATTCTCCTCTCCACCAAGTCTGGACGAAAGGGAGAGGATATTGAGAATGAGTAGTCTACTTCAGTCAGACCTCTGTATGGAATAGTTTGGATTTTATAAATGCTCAACCGCCGGGAAACCAGGCTACCATTGCACACACTCGTTGCCACGCGTGCAAGCACATTGTCCCAGCTCAAGTCAAATCAATGTGACACAACTCTCTGACTAAACTTCCATTTTAAAGTGAAAATACTTTAATCACGAAAAACAAAGAAATCATAATCAAATCACCAACTATGAATAAACAACACACGTGTGCTTCCCTAAAGTCAGAGCCAGAAAATATGTGATTTATATACCACGTAATGTTTTGAAATAAATATGAACAATCTTTAACATTGTGGCATATATTAACGCATTATTGCGGATTAGATTGATTTAAGAAAATTTAAGAAAATGAACTTAAGAAAATATGAAATTAGGGAGAAAAGGGGGATTCATGAAAGGCAGGATAAAAGGGTCAAACGCAACCACGTTAAAAGAAAAAAAACGGCGTAATATTTACCCGGGAACTTCTATCTTCGATCTTCTAAAAAATAACTGTACATGTATATAATATAAAAATAAATTTATCAAAATTGATATTACAGGAATGAACCGTTTTTTATGATTATTGAGATACAAAAAATCGCATGGGATAGGGTGGCTATCACGTAGTAGCGAGATTATTTGCTGTCCACTTCTATCAAAATATATCAACAAATCAAATGCCGTTTGTAATGAATATCCAAACTAAAATTCAACCTTTAAAGGAACGCTGTAAGGAGACGGGCTACGTATAATAGGCACGGTCTTATTGAAAAAAATATTTAAAAAAGCAACGATGATGTGAAATGAGAAGAAAATAATGCTTTAAAGGTTTGTTGAACAAAATGTAACATCCGGTCAAATCAGGGTATTACTCAGTGTAAGCATGTAACACACAAAACAACAAAGCAACTGTGAAATAAACAAACGAACGATTCATGAACGGATTGAAACTAATGAACTCATAATCAAACATCCATAACATACTTTGTGTGTAAGAGTTTGCAGGAGTCGTGGCGATTGATGTTGTGAAGCTGGTTGTGTTGGTCGTGATCGTGTTCGTGGTGGTAGACATGATCGCCGTCGTCATTTAAAATTTGGTTTAACTCCTTATATACCGCCGATCCACGCATGCATCAGGAATGCACACACGTTCTATTAAGTAGCATTGGAGAGTTTAGATTGGCAACGACTCTTACTGTTACGGTGACTGGTAGCTGGTTGAACAATACGGTGCATACGCGATTGCATCACGCCCAAGTGGGTGTTACAAGAGGACATGCAGATTCCATTCCATTCTACAGTCACAGTCACAGTAACAGTCGTGGCTATCTAAATCTCTCTATTGTATATGGTAATGAAGTTTTCACGCAGCGGCTGTGGTGGAGATGATGACGATGGTGGTGGTGGTGGTGATGTTGATGGTGGGTTGTGGTGGTGATGTTGGTAGTGGTGGTGGTGGTGGTGGTCGTGTTGGTGGTGGTGATGTTGGTGATGTTGGTAGTGGTGGTGGTGTTGTTGGTGGTGGTGGTAGTAGTTGGAGACAAGAATGAAGACCAGTGCACCCCTCTTAGATGGTGGTACCAGGGGTCGTAAGGCGAAGATTGGTGGCGATGCAGTCCTCTTAGATGGTGGTAGGGAAAGGAGGGATGGTGATGGGTTGAGTAGGGGCGTTCGTGGGGGCGTTTGTGGCTGCGCCAGCTGTAGGCGGAGGAACGGTCACATCTGCGTCAGAAAAAGAGAAAAGACGGAAAAGGAGGTCAATATCATATTCGTTAAAAACATTTTAACTTGTATCATGATTATGTTACCAATTGAGGTATTATCATTAGCAATTTTGTTATTATCATAATAATTTTATTGGTATTGTAATTATCATCATTGTCATTTTATCGATATTTTCATTTTCATAGTGCTATGTTAATTAAAAGGTATGCCATTGCTCTGAGTTTTGCTAATACTGTTGTTACTACTTTTTTTACTCTGACTATTGCAACATCAACGCAACAACACAAACTGCCACTACTTATATTTACTTTTACTTAGTCTCCCGTCTTGAGCTTTACTGTTCAAAATAATAAAATGTACAATTACTGCTTGTCTATCCTACAAGGACATGAAATATTCTTTTCAAATTGTCGAATTTTCCTGTAACACATTTTTGCCACAACCACGCCTCCTCATCTTCTGTCATCGTGTTTTTGTCCACGTTGACGTTATGGGCCTATTCCTATATCAAACACTTGTTAAAAAACCTCTATTGATTCGACCATGTGTCATGATTCGACCGCCAGCTATAATCATACATACACTCACCTGTGCATGGAATGATGTGGCTGGCGTAGTCGCACACGCTCTGCATCGCCTCGCACTGGCCGCGGACAGGGTTGCCGTTCTCGTAGCAAAGCTTGGGCTTGCTCTTCATCATGTTGACGTGGGCCTGGAGCATAAACAACTCAAAGGCCTCCTCGGTGAAGTTCGGCACGGTGGTCGTCTCCTCGACGTTGTCGGCCTTGTCGACGACCTCCTCCATGAAGTCGACGTTGCACGGGCCGTCCTCGAGCAGTTCGGCCTTGAAGGTTGTGCACATGGCGCCGAGGACACTGCTGATGCGATTTTTCGGCTGGCCGACTGGAAATTACAATTGAGAATTGTAGGTAGTAAATTAAAAATGATAATTGCAATTCAGATTAACCTGTATGAAGACCGCTCAAGAGAACACCAAGAAATAAGGATTTTATGGACATGCTACTTAAATACTGGTTTCAATAAAAAGGAACATCATTCAAGGAAAAAAACAAACAAACGTGGTCTTTAAAGACAGGTGTTTTTTTGATGATTGATTAAAGGGCATAAACTGTACTGGGAAGACAAAAAAAGCCTTCAAAAGGGGATTGTGAGCAATCTTCTTGCCAATGGTCTTAAATTCATGTATTGTCCATTTTAGAAACTTGCTGAAAGTTATTGGCCCTAAAATTGTCCACATTTGGAGAAATGAGTCATTAAATCACAAATCCTCAAATTGTTCGGGCAGAACATTTCGAAGATTTGTGATTTAATCACTAATTACTCTAAATGTGGATCATATGAGGGGTAAATAGCTTTCAGTGAGTCTCTAAAATGGACAATACATGAATTTAAGACCATTGGCAAGAAGATTACTCACGATTACCTTTTGAATGCTTTTTTGTCTTTCCAGTACAGTTTATGCCCTTTAAATTCATTTTCCTATACATAAGTATTGAGTATGCATACACTACTGGACAGCCCTACTCAGCTGTGTACGAGGCATATCTGTTCTGCCGAGGGTGTCGCCAAAATAATATACAAATATATAACATACAAATACAATATAATCTCTCTCTCTCTCTCTCTCTCTCTCTCTCTCTCTCTCTCTCTATATATATATATATATATAGAAATGTGATAGGCTATAAACTAATAGGAACATCATATTCATGGCGATTGAATAATTACACGCAAATAACATTTAAAACAATTGCAA